>JAGGAU010008362.1:0-36133 GCA_017657275.1 Termitomyces sp. T108 | reverse complement strand
GCCTAACTGAGACGCAAGTAGTGCCTACATCCGCAATGCCCGCACCGGAGGTTTGTTTAGCCCTTTGCTGACTCTTCCTCAATTTGGCATTTTGAAATTATGATTTGAGTTGTGTCGTCCTGCTCGGCAACATAATATTCAGGCTTTAATGTAGCAATTGTTCAAGAATGTTCCTCAGTCAATAGAAACTAAAGTCAGTATAACGGTCAACTCCGCAGAGTGAATGCAAGCTTTCGGAGAGATCGTTGGTCATGTGCAGAAAAAAGAAAGTTTTCGCATAATCATTCTATGTATAATTTTTTGTGTGTAATTTAGTGCGACCGATAGCTTCCGATGGCTCCAACGCAGTCATGGAGACGGTGTCCCCAGTCAGAACGCAGAACATATGGTTGAAGGTGTCTCGCTTCTCGACCAGCGTGGTTTCTGGGTGAATAGGAGTCCCATTCCACATCTCCAATTTGTAATTTATTCGGCTGGCTAATTCATGTGACGCATCCCTGCCGGTGATAACGGTCGTTCACTCGCCGATATCCGGCCTCGCACTGGCTAAATATAACCGGCTAACGCCCTTACTTTTTCCCGCTGGGCACAGCTTTGGAGTCCCGCCAGCTCCCGCGCCTTTTTCTCAATTCTTTACTCGCGAAAAAAGAGAGAAATCGACAGGAATATAGCAACACTATGCACAAGCTCTGAGTTTTTGACCCCCCTGGTACGCTAGCCGCCACATCTTGACCTTAATCCAAGTAAGGGTTTTCTCTTGTTTGATGCGCCGAAACAATTCACAGTTCGGCTTTAACGAAACGCCAAGAAATTAGCGAAAAAAAATTGTATGAAATTCGATTTAGGACTCTGGACAAGCTGGCAAGGAAGAGAAAAGAAAGAAGTACATGCATATTGTCCATATCTTGCGTTACCATACCTCAACATTCCAATGCTGCCCGTCGACGTTGTTCTGAAGAAAATTGTACAACTTCGGCCGAAAAGTCCGAATCAAAGCTATCGGCCGTCGGGTGGCGTCGGGCGAAATTCTTGCTGTCCATGTTAATTTGCTTTGTTCAGAAGCGACAGCATTGTGATCTTTATCTGATGTATCGATGGCAGAAGGAAAATCTATTTGAAATGTGCAGTACAGTATATGAAATGAAAGCTATAACAAGATATGCTTAACTTGAAGGTTCGGGCTCATGTCACGGCTCCGATGACTATACTTGAATAAACGACAAGTTCAAGTCTGGACGGAAAGACGGACAGCAGGACAGCCTAACAGGGGGGCGGACTGGTCAAGCCTCGTCGATCTTCTATCTATACAGACGAGTTTTATACATTCTCGAGCATGTGTGTAGCATCGGATATTGTCCGGTTGCTTCAGACGAACTCCGGTATGACTTGTTGCCGGGAAAGGCTATGAATGACCCGATTGGCTAGGACGTCGTCACCTTTCCTCAGACTAACAAACCGGCATTCAAGGTATCAGATGAAAGCCCATCGAGAGGGTAGAAAGTCAGTTTTCCTCTTCTGTGACGAAACTAGAAGGCACGGGTGAGAACAAGGACGCCGATATGGCAGCATCGCTTGATATGAATATTCATTTGTTGTCATCCAATTGCAAGCGCAATTCAACTCGAAAGAAATCCGTTTTATGTCAAGTCCGTTGCGACATTTTACACATTTCGCATCGTGGTATTCAGAGAAGTTTTCGTTCGTGTCACTGAGCTCTCGGTTATCTATAAAGATCCTTCTTCTTTGAGATCTTGAATAGCAATTTCCGAATATAATGCGTCAGTGCTAATTGTTTCAACTCCTTGCGTACCTTGTGAGAACTTGGAGTGGTGTTCTTTGTACTTCCTATCAACGCCACAACAAAGGCCACAACCCCGCCGCAAGCGAATGATGTGAAGGACCCAATCACGCCTGTTGACAAATATCCCAGATGATCCAAGACGGAACGGCTTGGACAATCGTGGAATATATATCCTATGCGGCTGTCTCGCACTCGCATGGACAAATATTGCTAGGTAGAAGCATGGCCTAATCTGCGTTACGCAAAAAGTGCACAAGAGAAATTCTTGTGTCGGTGTATATTCGAGACACTTATTGGGTGCCATCTGTTCCAGCATTGCTCCGTGGCCCTTCTTTTTGAACATGATCAATATTGCTGGCTATGCATCGTTGAATGTACAGTACTCTTACTCGATGTAGGTAAACTCATGTCGCGACGAAGACCGTCTTACATCATGCCTCAGCCTTTACGGACGAGGTACTGACTTTTTGATGTTCTACCTACCCAGCATTTTCCTCAAAGCTTGATGAGGTAGGTCAGGGAGGCGCTGCCATCAGACCGACGAATGCGAGGGAAAGGAGAAGGAAAGAAACACGTAAGATAGGCTACACAACGAACCAAGGTATGGATTAAACCTCGATTGATTGAGGATTTACCGGGTTGAGTCAATTGCCAGTGAGACTAAGGGATGCATGTCGTCGAGGTTGAAGGATGACCCAGACAAATCAATGCTCAGCATCGGGGCGCTTGATGCAGGGCAACAACTATACTGATCTAGACGGAAGAACGCTGGCTACTTAGTAGGTCACTAAAGAAAATAACGTGTAAGTGAAGTATTCCGTGTTGGCATTAGATGTGGGATAAACTGAGGTGCGCAAGTCACTGCCGACACCAGAACCTGTTTCCACCAGAAAAGTAAAAAAGAAATGTCTCATGCCATTTTTAGTGCACATACTTCTAATGGAAAAAGGATTGAAAAATGCCAACCAAATAGCATGACACATTTCTTTGCTGCTTTTTCTGGTGGAAACAGGTTCTGGTGCCAGCAGCGAGTTGACTTTTCAAACAGAATGTAGTGCAAAATTCAAATATTATGTGGCGTCCGCTTATAATAAGAATCACAGGGTGGCGAAAGAGTCGACGACATGTCCGAGGACGTGTCAGCTTGTCATTCAGACAACGAGGTACAAACAATATTTAGACTCGACGCATGTCCTTCTTGGGACCAACGTGAACCATTTATGGTTGCAAGTAACCTCGGACTACGTCTCTGGTAGTGAAGGCGGCTGTGCTAAGGAGGTGGATTTGACGCGTGATCTTTATGTCCCTGAGGTGGCTGGTGTGGTTCAATACTGCGAGGAGCGCTAGACGTACGCACTCTCACCTTGCGACCTCGGTAAAGGCGGCCTTTAGCAGGCAACGGAAGCATAAGCAAAGAGTCGGGAGGTAGTGGGCAAGGGAGGAGGTATATGCTACCGGACTAATTATGGCTGTGCGGATCAGAAGAAGAGGAAAAATTTGCATATGACTCTGAAGACAGGATAAAACACATTATGGTATCCATGACTCCTCAATCTCTTACGGGCAACCATGGTCTGCCACCACTCCAGCTATGTATGTAGAAGTTTGTTCGGGGTTCATGTGACCCCATCAATAACATTAACAATCACAACAGTCTTTGCTACACTGCCTAGAGAGATATCTTCGTAACAGATATTCCGAGATCCTACACGTTGCGGCCTAACGTCACTGCCTGTCGGGGTACTATTCAAGCAGCCAAAAGCGGCGTTCTTTCACTAAACAGTTTTGAGGAGATATTAATCCTACTATGTCCTGAATCCCTCGCTGGGTCTGCGCTTATACCCTCAACCTACATCAGTTCGACGTCGAAGCAACCTTGACCTTGGTGGATCACCTTGGCTCGGGAAGCGCGTCGTACAAAAGAGGAATTTGTTGTTCCTCGAATTGTGTTTCTTGTCAACATTCACTGTTGTATGTATCGGAGTTAGATTGCTAGTTGTCATTGTTGGGTGGAGAGGTTAGAGGGAAGAAGACATAGCATTCCAATGAACACAAAGAGAGATGGAATTCCATAGCTTTCAACCATTTGGTGAGGTTGGCAGTGGAAGTATTCTGGTGAAACTGATCATGCTTCCAGTCTGCTCCACAGACAGAAATGGCATGAATAGAAGGGACGGTAGCATCAGTAAAAGACGTCTTCATGTCAGAAATCATACAAAGCAGGGGCAGTTGACAATTTCTCTTGTCCTCGAACAGATACACTGATGGAGGGTAACTTCAAAAACAGAACAACCAGAATTGCAAAGAGCACAATACATGGCCAGTATTATGCTTAACAGCAGCTCATAATCTGCTGGGAATGTTACCAAGACACGCTATACTGAGCTTATAATGACCTAGAGGGCATGTAAGTGATACATCTAGGTACTTGGTTAGTTATAACAAAATGAGGATGTACAGCGATTAGAATAAGGAAAAATACAGAGAACGGCTGCAGGCCAGATGTATAATAGAAATCTTCACTGAGAACACAAGCAGACCACAATTCAAGACCTTACTGTAACGTATACGTGTACAGTCTATGAGCGAGTCTGAGAAAGAGAAAGTAAGAGGAAGCACATCCAAAAAGGTGAATGCTGCGGATATATATAAACTTAAATGTTCAAAGCGTCCAAAAGTGGAAGTCCGAAAACAAGGGTATACGGAAGTAAATAGATAACGCGTCGCGGAAGTGGATACGTAATAGAATCGTCAGTTGGAATCACAATCGTCGGGATTATACTAGAGTCCTCGTCAACAATCACTCTGCCACCACAATGTCAATGGTATTGTCCTCCTCCTCCTCAGGATCATCTCTTGCAGTTGTAACACACCAACTCTTCCAAGCCTGGAGTAAAGTACTGTGTAGTTTCACAAAAGCCGTTATCGTTACCAGAAGAAACAGTAGTAACCAGTGTAAAGCATCCCCCCTTAAGGGAGATGAAACCAGATTGATCGTGGTATTTGCTACGAAGGTAGTTTTGCCCATGTCAACGACAACAGTTGGAATTGGGAGACCGTTGTCAGTGGATTGCCAAGTAGTGGTGGCAATGGCACCACCCGAAGTACTGTAGCTTAAATAATAGGGTATTGCATGCTCTCAAACATGCTAACAGCTGTGATTAGATGAGCTTATGAAAAGTTCATCGAACAGACCTTGCAGTAACTGCTGGACTTCCATCGAAGGTATCGTCATTCGGTATTTAAACATTGGATGCTGCAATTACAGCTGCAGTTTCAAGTGATATGCTAGGCAATGCATCTAATGAGGTCGTTGAAGAACTGGAAGTATTACTCCCGAAGTAGAGTTTGTCAGCTAAAGATTAATGGGTACTATGTCACTTACTCATCTTGATGGAGCATTTTCTGGAGCATTGAAGAACTTTGAAGCACTAACACCAGAAGGTATCTAGTTGTCCAGTCGGGCTGTACGTAGATCTTCACACTTATTTACTGTTGTAGTTCTCCGGACATGGGGTGCCATCACGGCCAAATTGTTGCCGAGACTTGATTTGTTCTTGCAATCAAATACAGTAGGTTCTTGACATCGACATTAACTCAGTGGCTGTGTATTTGCAGGGGAACGAGTTAAATCTTATCGTTACGAAAAAAAAGTTCTGTGTTGTATGGTTATTGTAAGGAATGTTTTGGAATCCCATAGACAATAATGTGCGCCTTGTATTCGCATGGAAACAGCTGAGATTGTATAACTTCAAGCTCACCCTTACCGGACAAAGAAGAGTGTGTCCACAATTGTCATTATATTTGTTCTTCATAGTCTATATGAAGCGCAGTCATTCAGTCTACCATTCATCCTCATATTGAACCATTAACGGAAACCGCATAAAAAGCCCTCTAATTCCGAAAGAAATCAACTTTTTGCAGACAATTCAATCAAGTGAGTGCATCCGACGACTTGACATGCTTCATTGCCGTTGACCATCATGTTTAAAATGTAATAAAGAACAGATGTCCGGATTCAATATCAAAGTTCTCGACAACCGCGCCGAAATCAGGCTTAGTGTGAACAATAAAGCAAATACATTCTCGAGAAAAGACCGTGCGGAACTCGAAGAGCGCCTGAGAGGACCCGCAAGACCAGACAGCGATGGAGTCCTAATCTACGAGAAATTCAACATCAAACTGGACTTGTGCGATCTCCGCCGGCCATTAGAAAGCTTGAAGATGCTTGCACAAGGACTCCACGAGATTCGCGAGGCGGACCTCTTCAACCGGTGCACGAGCATGGATCTTCGTTTGCCTCCGATCAAGCTCGGTATTCTACCAGAAGACTTCAAGGACGTGGGGAAACTGATGCTCCCGTATCTCGAGACGTTGTTATTCATAGGCCACCGCATTCAGTTTCCCATGATCTTTGGCCTCGATAAAATTCCCCCGAGGCTGCACCACCTCACGCTTTCGTGCGAGGTCACAGTGTGCGATTGTGCCTTTTTTCTCAATGAGCTTTCGGATACGCTTCGTACCTTGACCGTGAAAAGGCTCACGCTCTCTGACTACAGGATACCAAGCATGTTCCCAGGGTTCCGGAGCCACCTAATCGAAGGCAGAGTCAGAATGACGGCCTTGGAGAGTTTCGAGATTGAGGAACTGTTTGTGAACCCGACTGAGATGCTGAACAAGTTCGAAATGTGGTCGATCCGCAGATTCAGACTCAACCAAGGGAAGAAATCGAATAGAACAGGTATCACGAGAAAGGATTTGAAATGGATCCCGTGGAGGAAAGTTGCAGATACAGACGTACCTGATGTCTAGCTGGATTACGATCAGATGGGCCTTTGTCCGAATGCGCGCGAGTTTTCACTTCCCGAGGGTGACCTGTATAACCAATGTGTAATTTGTTGATAGAAATGATGTATACCCGACCCCCAGGACAAAGAAGTGGCTCGTGCGGCCGATCGGCCGATGGGTGTGAAGAGATAAGTGCGAACAATCTAGTGGTTCTTATCGTCAGAAAGGGTGTCTCAAACACCGACAGGATTGATCGGATATGACAATTGACACACATTTTCTTTTTTCGACCAAAACTTTGAAAGCCTCGGTCTTGAGAATCGCTTTGGGGCTCAATCCCCCGACAATTGATAAGTGTTCGAGACGTTAAGAATGTTGGAAGCAGATTTGTGAAGTGTGATATCGACCACGCGTAGCTGGATATAGCACAGAAACCCGTCCTCACAGAGAGTTCAGTCAATCGGACCAAAGTCCTTATACGTCATTTCGTATATCGATAAACAGCGTCTAGTTTGAGGCAAATGTCAACCATAGATCTGACAATCGACAAAAAAAACTTGCTAGCTAGGCATAAGGTAACCTGGTGATAGAAAAAAAATGCAGTAACCGATCTCATATTTCAAAGGCCACCGACAAAAAAAAATTTTTGTGAAAAGATTGTAAGACACCCATGGCGCCAGGTGCCCGAACACCGCGCAAAAAAAACCAAGCTAAACGACTTACCCAACCGCACTACATAGAAAATGATCCAATATCCACGGGTTGAAATTATTGAAACCAAAGCTCTGTCATTGGTAGTTGCGTGGTTTCACCCCTCGGAAACCGCGGATCGTGCGCTCGGAGTTTGTAACTGGGAGTTTGTCAGTGTGTTGACTAGGGCTCCGGATCGAAGTCCGGGGGGTGACTGCTCCTCGCTCCCCAAGTTGCTGTTTTCTTCGCCTGTGGGTGGTGGTGCTGGCTTCGTTTCTTGTGCTGATAAACTCTGGAAGTCTTTGGGCGATGCAAGGGGTGGATCCGGATGGTACTTATAACGATTGAATTTTTTTTTTCAATGGAAAATCCAATCTTAACGTGGCTACATATGTGCGCATGCGGGATGATCGAAGTGCGCCCATAACGTTCTATGTTGGTTTCGCAAAACGGCGGAACTGTTTCCGCTTGGGTTTCGCTACTTTTTGTATGTAAGCGCGAGTGACTAACAAGCAAACTTTGACTGGACTGGGACGATTCTTGATTTGGATTTTATTCACCTGCGATCATCAACCTGGGAACGACCATCTGATGACGATGAACACGGCCACTCGATGTAAAATCTCTGAAACGTGGTCCATGGCCAGGATCATGATCATCATGACCACCACCACAACCATCACCTACGCTTGAGTCCGTTCTATGTTATGCTCTATTCTCATAGTACTGGCTCTGCGATAACGAAGGAATGATGTTCCCTCGGTTTTTCTGCGCTGTGCTCCCTGGATTCCTCTGAAACACGAAGAAGCCCAATCGATATCACGTCCAGTCTGCTTTCCGTTAGTCCATGGCGGTATCATCTCTGATATCCAACAACAGAAGCCTCGATGTTCGAGCCTCCTCGGCACCTTCTACATCGTTGCTTCGGCTCGACCCTAGTCCCGGGCCAAGCCATACGACGCCACCCATGCATGTACATGCGTTGCACTACCAAGGCTGCTTTTCGTACGAGCTAAGAACGGCGCCAAGGCCAAGCGCATCTCGAAGCGACCAAGGACTGAGTCTGGTCGAGCCACGCCACGCCGCGCCGTGCTGCAGCTGATCGATGATCGACGTACGTACGTGAAGTTAAGACGTCCCGCGAACAGAGGGCAAGAACACTCGGATTAAGCTTTCATTCGGACTACCAGATCTGCGAACGTCCCGATCTTGGAAAACACAGATACGTATATATACATGGAAGTAACCCCTTGGCATAACCTGTCATAGGCTTACCGCCCGAGGACACCACGCCATGTCCACAAGGACCCTGCCCGCCTCGTCCTTGCCTTGTCTGCCGAATTGAAACGGAGCCCCAACCGCACACATGCCGTGCCGTGGGAGAAGAACAAAACGTTATCTGCGATCTGGCGTACTTGTGTGGTGTGTGTAATTCTCCCTGTTGATTTTCCTTGATGGATGCGAGATGCCGCCCTCTCACCGTGACTGTGGACCAATGGCGTATGTCCGCGCCCGCGGGCCCGTGCGCCGGCGTATTTCGCGCACGGGGGCTGTTGGTGGGTGGATGGGTTGTGGACGATGGGTGGGAAGGGATTGGGCTGTCCGTGCGGGGCGTGATGCGTGATGCGTGATGTGTGATTTTGTCCCCCAGCCGTTGTGTCGCTGTTTCTTCGGAGTGTTGTTGCGTTGAATGTGTTCGTGGAGAGTTTGTGTGTATTTACAAATGGATTTGTGATTGAGTTGGAAGAATCTGTGTCGTTTGTTTCGTTGTCTTGGAGATGGGACTCCGGTTTCTTGTTTAGAGTGTGTGGTTGTGGGCAGGGTCTCTGCTTCTAGTGTGTGTTGCGCACTCACTGGCGAAGGGACACCAGACACCCGACGCCCGTACGCGAAATTAGCGCACTGCGACTCGTGTATGCGGGCTTTTTTGTTTCTTGTTTTGTTGCTTTGTTTTTTTATCTTTTTCTTCTTCGTTTCATTCTTTCTCATGGACACTTGTTTACGTCTTTTGGTCTGTGTTCTGTCGCCGCGTTATTTCCGCGTTTGTGACATGTCATGCGCGTAAAACGCCGGAGGGGCTTAAAGTTTGGATCGACGGTGTTAAGGACGTAGATGCGGGTGCATGTGCGGTCGCCGCGGTGATTGAACAAGTCTCAACGATGGAATTCGGGTGGGTTTGCGCACGAGCTGATTGTCGATGACGCGTGCGTCAGAAGGTTAGTATGAATGTATGTATGTAAATGACGTTGATTCATCGTTCGAGTTGCTGTGCACGAAGCACTGGTGCCTTAATACTGTAGTGGTGTGTATTTTTATCGCGTTACGATAACACGAATACCAGTAGGTGTGCTAGTGACTAAACTCGGCGACGGTTGATGCAAAGAACCGGTGTTAGCGGCAGGCGTGCCTTGGTATATGCAATTGATCAAGATAGATAGGGATGAAGGGTCAGGTGTGATTCTGACATTTCTACGCAGAGTGTGCGTGTGTCGTAGTGGTTTGTCGAGTCGGAAGACCGTGGAGCTTGCCTGTGAGCTTGAGACTGGCAGAGAGAGGAGCCCCGCACAAACCTGCTGCCTTGTGCGCGTGCCTTGGTATCTCTTGGTAGCCCCTATGTTGTGCCCCTGAGATAAGAGTCGAATGCGGGGTAAGAAGTATTGCATGACGTCGCGTCCAACGACGAGCTCCTCCCCGCGGTGCTTACGCTGCTCGCTGCCTGCGCCCATCGCTGATAAGCTGGGTGCGCGTGATGTCCCAAAATTTAGTTTCTTCCGTGTCGAAGCGGATGCGACTGAATTGCCGGCGGCTGGCACGGAAGTGTGATCGCGCCTTAGTCATTCGTTTTTGAGAAAAAAACGGATAGCGCGATCGCCTCGGGTGGAATTGGAGCTCCGCTGGCGGAGTTTCGGCATTGCTCGGCATCGCGGCTGGCAGGCAGCAGTGGGCCCCGCAGAGAGTGTGGGCGGCGGCGACGGGGCCGTTGCTGGCGCAGTGGTGGCCGGGGACGTGGCAAGGTCGTAGAGCGATCTGTTGTGGGCAGGTCGGAAGTCGGAGCGGGTGTTTGTGCGTATTTCTCTTGTTGATCGAATAAAAGGAGGATCGTGGAGAACAGGCCGCCATTGATTTCTTTCCCCTCCATCATCGAGTTTGTCTTGCCTCGCTCGCTGTCCGCCGCGTCGCATCCCCAACAAGGGCCGTAGTCCGCCTCTCTTCTATCACCCGTTGCTATGACTTCAGACGTCGAAAAGGAACCTGGCCCTCACTCCCCTGAACAGGGCACACCCACTCCTCCAGAGCCCGAAAAGAGGAAGAGAGAGTACAAGGAATTCGGCCATGAGGAGGAAAAGGCTACTCGTAGGTCTCTTGCAGCTTTCCTGTCTCCTCCGATCCTCATTATTTTTCCAGATGCAAATGTTGACATGTCGACAGTCTGTCACTCTCCGACTTGTCCCTTTCCCATCTGATCCCGTTTATTCTTAGATTGAGCTCAAGGCCGAGGACCTCTACGATAAGGAAAAGGTCGACCTCGAGACCATTGTCATTGACGACGTCTTCACCCTTCTCCAATGTACTCCCGAGGGTCTCACTAATGCAGAGTTTGAGCGTCGTCTCGAGCTCTTTGGTCCCAACAAACTCGAGCACGAAAGGCAGAACGCCTTCCTCCAGGTAATTTTTCTTGCATGCTCTCCTAGCCGAGACATTTACAACTCTACTATCCACAGTTCCTTAGTTTCATGTGGAATCCCCTCTCATGGGTCATGGAAGGTGCTGCCCTCGTCGCTATTGCTCTCTCCAACGGTGAAGGTCGTGCTCCCGATTGGCAAGATTTCGTCGGTATCGTCCTTTTGCTCTTCGTCAACTCGACCATTGGTTTCTACGAGGAACGTAACGCTGGTAATGCCGTCGCTGCTCTCATGGACTCTCTCGCTCCCAAGGCAAGGGTCAAGCGCGACGGTTCATGGTCCGAAATAGAGTCTGCCAACCTCGTCCCCGGTGATATGATTTCTTTCAAGATCGGTGACATTGTCCCCGCAGACTGCCGTCTCACAGAGTCCATCAACGTCTCTATCGATCAGGCTGCTCTTACTGGCGAGTCGCTACCTATCAACAAGAAGGAGGGTGACCAATGTTTCTCGTATGTCTTGTATTCTTCCCCTGTTGTCTGGAGCTAACCCCATGAGACAGTGGTTCCACTTGCAAAAATGGTGAGGCTGAGGGTGTTGTCATCTCTACTGGTGCCAACACCTTTTTCGGTCGCGCTGCCTCTCTCGTCGGCCAGGACGACGACACTACTGGCCATTTGCAAAAAATTCTCGCCCAAATCGGTTCTTTCTGTCTTGTCTCTATCGGTATCTTTGTCATTGCAGAGATTTTCTGTCTCTACGCCGGCTTCCGCTACAGCTACCGCCGTGGTCTCGACAACATCCTTGTCCTCTTGATCGGTGGTATCCCCATTGCCATGCCCACTGTCCTGTCCGTCACTCTCGCCGTCGGTGCCCAGCAGCTCGCCAAACACAAGGCCATCGTTACCCGCATCACGGCCATTGAAGAGCTTGCCGGTGTCACCATCCTCTGCTCTGACAAGACCGGTACCCTCACTACCAACAAACTCACAATTGATCGCAACACCATCCGCACTTACGGCCCCTTCTCTGCCGAGGATGTCATCCTCTTTGCTGCATACGCCTCCCGTACTGAGAACCAGGACGCCATCGACTCTTCCGTTGTTGGCGCCATCGGCGACCCTGCTCGTGCGCGCGCTGGCATCAAACTTCTCGATTTCAAGCCATTCAACCCCGTCGACAAGCGCACTGAGATCACCTACCGCGAGGAGTCGACCGGCAAGCTCAAGCGCGTCACCAAGGGTATGACCGGTATCATCATTGAGCTCTGCACGCGTAACAAGACTGAGGAAGTTGAGAACAAGCTCGAGGCTGACGTCGAAGAGTTTGCGTCTCGCGGTCTCCGCGCGCTTGCTGTTGCATACGAGGAGCTCGACGGCAACGACCACGAGGCTGAAGGCAACGGTTTCGAACTTATTGGTCTCCTTGCCATCTTTGACCCGCCGCGTGAGGACACGAAACAGACGATCGACGATGCCATCGCCCTCGGTGTCAGAGTTAAGATGGTCACTGGTGACCAGCTCGCCATCGCCAAGGAAACCGGCAGGCGTCTTGGGCTTGGTGACCACATGTACGCAGCCAAGGTTCTCAAGGACGGCCCGACGCCCGGCAGCAAGTTCTCGTCCCTCGATGAGATGATCATGGACGCTGATGGGTTCGCTGGTGTCTTCCCCGAGCACAAGTACGAGATCGTGAAGCGTCTGCAGAGTCTTGGGCATCTGTGTGCGATGACTGGTGATGGTGCTAACGATGCGCCTGCGCTGTCCCGCGCCAACGTCGGTATTGCTGTCGAAGGTGCGACGGACGCTGCGCGTGGTGCGGCTGATATCGTGCTCACTGAACCCGGTCTCTCGACGATCGTGCATGCCATCCGCGGCTCGCGTATCATCTTCCAGAGGATGAGGAACTACTCGATCTACGCGTGCGCTGTTACCATCCGTATCGTGGTGTCCTTTGCGATTCTTGCGTTTGCCTACAAGTTTGATTTCCCGCCGTTTATGATTCTGATTATCGCGTTGTTGAATGACGGTACGATCATGACGCTTTCGGTCGATAGGGTGTTGCCTTCTATGACGCCTGACTCGTGGGATCTGATTGAGATCTTTGCGTTTGCAATCGCGTATGGTATCTATCTTACTGCTTCGACGTGAGTTTCCGCCCTTCCCCTTGTCTTGGTTTCCTCATGCTGACGTTTCTCGGATCATAGGGTTGCCCTCGTGTGCACGATCCTTGAGACCAACTTCTTCCAGGACAAGTTTGGTGTCTCGCTCGCCACCAACCCAGTCGACCACAATGACCCGCAGTTGCACATGATTGTCTACCTCCAAGTTGCCATCATCTCGCAAGCACTCATCTTCGTCACGCGTTCGCACGGCTTCTTCTTTATGGAACGTCCCTCCGTCGCTCTCATGTGCGCCTTCTGCATCGCCCAGCTCATTTCTTCCATCATTGCCGCCTACGGTAACTGGGGTTTCACCAAAATCGAGGCCATCTCCGGCGGATGGATCGGTATCGTCTGGGTCTGGGTACGTTCCCTCTCCACTTTCCTTCGATTGAACATAATAGCTGACTTTGATAACTTGTAGAACATCGTGTGGTTCCTCCCTCTGGACTGGATCAAGTTCGCGATGAAGGCAACGATCGTGAAGCGGCTGCGTGAGCGTCGTGAGCGCGAGACGCAGAAGCAGGCGCAAGCGCAGACGACCGGTGTGCCTATTACGAGAACACAGTCGCGCGCTGCGTCCGTGCACGAATCGCTGTACTCGAACCGTGTGTCGTTTATTAAGCGCGCGGCGAGGAAGGTTGGGTTCGGGGGTAAGGTGTCGATGAAGCCTGAGGAGCTCCAGCGGTTCAGCAGTATTCAGGCACAGAGAGCGGGTGCGACGCTTGCGCGGAACCCGAGTAGGACGTAGGTGGGTGTGGCGAGAGGATGACGATGAGGATGGGAGAGTTTGTCCGTTCGTTTATTTGATGTTCCCCTCTCCCTCCCTCCTTCGTTGTTGCCCTGTCTCCACCCACGTTCGTGTGTCGTCTCACTTGCTCTGCCTCCCCTCCGTGCATCTATCTATCTGCCCCTCCTCCCCTGCCCCTTACATACTCGCACTCAAACACATTATATAGATGGACAACACACGAGTCGGATTTCGTTCGCGTTTGTGTTTACATCAAAGAATATCCCCCTCCCCCCCTTTCCCTCCGTCCATCACTAGACATATGTTCATTAATTGGAATACAATTTCTTTTCCTTTAAGTTTGTTTGTTTAATACTTTTTTATTATGTTGTCTCGCTGTGGTGCCTCGTTTATCCTCAAGGTTCCAAAGTTTCAAAGTTTCGTTACTGTAAGCTTCATCACTCTTTTCATTCAAGCTTCAAGCAGCTCCGAATTGCTGAGCCCAGTCATCAAGGGTGGCTTGCCGGCATGGTCAATTTTCACATCCATTTATTCATTCATTCTCAAAACCTTAAAACCCCGCCGCCCCTCCCGATAGACCGGTGAGAACTACCCAATCGTTTAACATGTTTTACCGACTGTGGCAACCCGAGTATGATAACCAGTTGTTTACCGTGGATACCGGTTCTTCCTTTTTCCCGTCTTCTCCCATACATTCTATCATCATTTTCGTTTTATTATAATTGTATGTGTAACATGCTGCTATGTTTGTTATCTTCCTTACGCGAAATGAGTGACCTCGTGCTACATGCTTCCGCATCAGCACTCTAGAATAAGATATTATGGATATGCCCGGGCGTCGCCGATGTTGTTTCCGTTGGCGCCGGCGCTGCCGTTGACCTCCGACTCGGGACACGTTGGGATAGTATCCCTGGTTTTCTTGTGACATATTTGGTTTTGGTTTGTGGTTTTTTGGGGTATTGAGATCCAGTAGACACGGAGGGACGCGGATAGAGGAGATTGGTGGTACTAGAATAGGATTGCTAGTTACTAACTAGTCTAGTAGTATGGGCGCTGACCCTCGGATTCCCTGGTTTTTTTTCTCGTTTTCTCATAATCCATGTCTGCGATGTGCATCTCCGCCCGTTTCTGATTCGTTGATAGGCGACAAGATCTAAGCCCACCTATTCGGAGAATGAAGGGTGAATTGTGTCCATTACTTGTAAGTTTATCAAGGATCGAAACATCAGGTGATGCCTTCCTCCTGTGAAACCAGTAATCCGTGGAATCTGTGAGCCAACTCAAACTCAAGGTGATCACGACCGTCTTCATGATCAAAAACATCTATCCTGAAAAGAGGTTCTTGCAGCTGTTGGTTGAATAATTCAATTGTTCAGACCTACAGATTAATCATAGGACGTGAAGGTCACTCTGTGTCACACCTCTGGAGACAATGATAGATGTGGTCGGATGACGTGGCCGAACACTTAACCCATTAGCTTGACACTGATGAAGTATGAGAATGATACAATGAATATACCGGTACAATATATAGTACTTGGAATCACATAATTCCCCGGTGCTGGACCCGGGGAACACAGGGGACCTTGTCGATGAAGTAGGTTCGAAGATGACCCAAGGAGGAAGAGAAGTACAGAAGACGTTAATCGTGCAATCGTGCAATCGGTTCCCAATTGATGAGGCCCTATTGATAGAATTCCAGAATGAAACAGACGTCACCCTAATCTACAAATGCTTACACGATACAAAGGTTACCTTCGTCTCACAAGGAAGACTGGATTAGCATCTGCCTGAGCGTTGAATCAATCAAGTACTCGCATGACTGCTGGCATGCGTTTTCAAAAAACAAGAATCCCCTTTTTTTACCGTATGATTTGGCGGCATCCTTTATTAGCTCGGCCTTTGATACCTGTGTTCCTTCAAGAATTCTGTATCTAGTTTCGGATCAAATCTCAAAAATTCGACGTTGCATACCAGGACGTATATGAATAAACTTGAAATGACTTGTAGAGATTGATGTCCTTTGAGTGTTAGAGCGATTGCACGCGCAACTAGCTTCACGCTCCTCTTATATCTGACCTGGAAACACTTAACGTGTTTGACGCTCTGCGGGTAACGATAGACCCACACAGATTGATCGAAGACTTCGATGCCAAATGTATATAGACACTATATTCTCGTAGAGCACCTGATTTTCAGAGTAATGTACAGCCTTGCTGTGCTTCGCCACATTCTTGTTTTATAAAGACGAAAGCCCTTTTAATTTCCTAGAAGGCGGTAGCTTTCAAAGCATAGAAGTATCTTCTTCCGGCATGTTCGGACAGAGTCCAAAGTTCGTCTGCATTCAGATTGTACGACAAGTCCTCGCACCCAATTTCCAATGCACCAGTGTATTTTGTGGCCGTATTTCCTGGAATCCAGGTGAATAAATCTCCATTGGTGCTGGCACCATTGCTACGAGAAATATAGAATGTGCCATTGATGGACAAAGCGCCCTGCATACGTAGAATGTCGACTTGGTAGGCCCAGGTTGCAGTGGCGACACCATTTGTAGTGAAAAGCAGGCGTGTGGTGTAATCGATTGAGAAACGGATGAGTCGAGGTGCGGGGACAGTGGCATCAGCGGCGTATTCGCCAACAACTATAGAGTCTGGAGTCGTGGTGCGGTCAAGAGCGATGAATGACCATCTCATTGGGGATGCGAGCGTCGATGCTTTGTATGAAAGAGTTTGAGGTACGACGTAAAGATAGTTGTAAGCCTCATAATTAGTGCTGGACTGCCTCCCAATTGCATCTCCCACAGTCACTTTATAGATATGATTGAGATCAAAAACGCGGATACCGTTGTTGGTGTCAACGACGTAAAGGAGATTCCCATACCACATTATGCCCCCGCCATGCACCTTAACAGCCTTGAAGTTAGGATTTCCGGAGGAATCTGTGTACGGTTCCACCAAAAGAGCATTGCGGTATGAGGCTGTTCCTGAAGCCGTACGATCAATGAAAGAAAGGCGGACACCTAGGCCCTGGCCGCCACTGTTGTACCAGTCGATTAAAATAACCTTCTTCGTCTGGTACACGCCGACATCGAGAGCATCGGCAGAGGTGGTGATCCCTTGTGGGGTCCACTTTGTCGTATTTTCATCATCATAGCCAGGAACATCTTCCCAGGTATATCCCCGGAGGAAGTGTGAAAGACCGAGAGTTTTTGTGGGATTGTCATGATTGGTGTTCGCCAAAACCTAATAGTCATATCTTATGAGTTTTCCAGACGAGGTGTTCACGAGAGAATTCACAAACATCTGCAACAGTTACAATAGGCAAGATCCTGTCAAGAGACGTAATCACAGAGTTCTTGGAGCTTTGTGTGAGCTTGAACTGGCTAGCATTGAGAGAAGCAGCCAGCGCAGAGACAGAAGTGAGTAGAACAGTCAAGAATCGAGATGCCCAAGTCATCTTGTCGAGGTATAGGCCTCATCAACTCGAATAGTTGTATATAATATCATATTTTAAGCGGTTCCACGGACTTGAACGCACATTTAGCTCTTCACAGGGCTACAGACAACAAAAAGTCAACATTCATTCAAGAACCCGCGTCGATGATCGAAGAAAGCGGAAGGGTGAAGAACTTCGAATGTACTTACACACATTTCCTGGTGATCTGTTACTTGGCAATCTGACGTGTGGTCGAAGAAGTCTAGCAGTTGGATAACCAAGCTTCAATAATGTATTGACGGTTCGGATGTGCAAGTGAGTCAGGCAATACGGTGGGCGAGACAACTGCGACAGCAAACGTTAGGTAGACAGAAATGGACTTTCATATATCGGTTAGCGCAATGTTCGGGCCTTGGTCCCGTTCAACTCGTATGGAGACAGTCTGAATTGCAAGTGAATGTCTCAGCAGCAGTGTGCCTCAACTTCATTCACTCTGAGTTGATGGATCAAATATATATAAAACATGGAATTTCCTTGCAAAGATCGAGTAATGACCGGCCTGATACAAACGATATACAACCAGACTATGACAATGCATTGACTTACAAAACCTGACAGGCTCAGCGCAATCAAAGATATCCTGTCGGACAGCATCTACAGGCTAGACATAGTAGGGACTCCGCATTCAACGATCAACAATCAACGACGGAAAGGAGACTTACCAGACAGGTATATATATTCATAGACATTGATTTTCACCTCCCCTCATTAATCAGGCTTTTGACCTCGACGTTCTTGAAATCTTTCGAGAGTGAGGAAATATTGAATACGGATCTATCTGAGAGGGTGAGATCGATAAAATCAAGAAGTTCTGGTATACAAACTTACCTTTCCTTCACGTCTAATCGAGTTGCACACTCCGTCAGGTCTTTGAATCCTGACTTGGATTCAGAAGGGATATGTGAGTACCATCCATCTTTGGACTATGGAATGTGATTCGAAATTGATCTAGCGACCCTGCGGCATTTAAAGTCGTTAAATCTGACAAAAGTACGAAAAGTCAATTTGTGGTAGAACATTGATTTTCAACAGGGCCATCGATTTTTCTTTCCCTTTGTTTTCCTTTAACGCGCATTTGTTTGAATTACAAGTGGGGACAGCGAAAGCCGAGAACAAGCAGAGGCCACGGCACAAGGAAGAAATACATAAATGAAAGAGACTTTGGTTGTCTGTGCGAGTCTGTCAACATGGAAGATTTCTATTTTTGGATGCACTTTTTGCAAGATTTAGCCATGACAACCGCCTCATCGACATCTTTGCCTCAAAATTCGTCGCGGCTGATTCGCCTCTCGCATAATCCCATGAATAAATCTATTGCTTTGCTGTACTATATCTGCGTTTCAAGTGGGCCACTACCATACATTGTCGTGTAACGTACTTGACTTAAGAGAACTTACGAAAACTGCTCTAACGAGGTTAGGATCGATGATTTCAACCTGATACGAACGATATGGGACCAGACTGCGACAACACGTCCACTGCCATCTTACGCAGCTTGCCATGTTCGGCAGGTGTGAATATTTTCCACCGGATAGGATGTACCGGCTGGGCGCATGACGATGAACTCAGTCTGAACATAAAAGTCAGTGAATGATTACTGACCAGACAAGTATCTATCTCGAAAATCTCTTTCACCTGTTGAAGGTCAAGGCTCCCTTCAGCATCTAATTTCGCTTCCATACATATATCAGGCGACTGGCATCGGCGTTCACGGAGTTCATCCAGAGTAGGGAAGTATTGGATCCGGATGCATGACTCCAGAGAATGGGGTTGAAGGTCGGACTTTACGGCCAACAAAATAGTTTATCGGTGATTGGTCAGTGAAAATACCATTGAAGCAATCCGGTACTCACAGCATGCATTGAAGAATGGGGAGAATATGCTCCAGGCATTGAATAAATCTCATGGTCAGTTTCTTCGTCGGACGATTGGGCGACGGAGTTTCGCGCGCAGGCACCCAAGCTATTAGGTGTGGTGGACAACTCTCCTTCGGGGTCATTAGCGACATATGAACTAGACAGTGACAAGTTTTCAAGTCCTTTTTCGGGCGGATCGTCAGTCATGTATGATCTTTCACGAAGGGTTCGATGTCGTGTTCCTCTAGTTCCTCCAGACATGGCTGCAGAATCTCCATCGGATACATGGTATACTGATCTTCGTAGTTGTCCGAGTCTTTCGGACAATTCTCGAAGTCTATTATCTTGCTGCGCCAACAATCTTTGAAGCATAGCGCGTTCTTGTTGCAAGCTTGGAAGTCGCATCTGGCGGTCGAAACCCTGAGACTGCGCGACATTACAATCGACCAATAGAAGTGCCATGAAGAAAATCTTACGACTTGTCTTGAGGATGGAAAACTGTCTGCGCCATACTGCGAAGATTGTTCCTGAATAGTATCAGAGAGTGACATGGGAAATGTTCAGTATGGAGTCAAGAGCAGGCCCAGTTATATAAGAACAATGGTATAAACAATTATATCAGAGGACAAATGAGCATCGCGAGTCCATGAACTTACAATATTGATATTGTGCTGCCAATACATTCAATGTCAGATAATAATTGATCCTTTCTATTCATTATTGTGCTTTCTTCCTAATGTAAACATCAAGACGAGCCTTTACGGTTTACGAATCCGAGCGGCCCTATTGTTCTTTTCACTTGTTCTCGTGAGCCTTGTCTTTGGTTCCTACCCTATTGACAGGTCCTCCATCTTTCAACAAGATATCTTTCTTGTTGACGAAAACTGAGGTTGATTTTGGCTCCTAGGTATTGTTTTCGATCTATGAACGTCCCTCTGTTATGTTCTTACCAATGTCAGCTGAGTTCTCGCGGCCCGCAACAAGATAAACTATTTCGAGCTTTGACTTACGCTACTATTCCATGCTTTAAGTTGGTGCAGATTGGCTGAAGGAACTGTGACCTTACTCCTTTTTTGTCTTTCCAAACTTGATTAAATCTTTATATTTGAACAATAGATAATAACCTGGGACTGTAAAATAGAAAGTGCATTAGATACTTCGCAGTGTTAGAATAGCCTACCTTCAAGAATCTGCGTTACTAGTAGATGCCTCAAGGCCCTCTTTCCCTCGTTCTGATAACTAACATTGAATCCTAATCCACTGTTCTAAGTTGAACAGAAAAAAACTTGTACTTGGATGCTGAGACCAAATGTGAATCAATGCATAACTGGGGGGAGGGGAGTAGAAGACCGGAACCATAAAAAAAGACTGTGAGATAGTGGGTATCCTGGAAAGGGAAGTCATAGAGACCACAATTCAATGTAAGTGACAAGACACTGGTCGAAAAAGGACTGAAGATCATTGTGCTTCTACCAGTGTCAACGACATTGTCCACCACAGGATCATCACTTTTAGCAACATGGAAACGCTTCCAAGCCGGGAATAGCATACTGCATAGTTTTGCAAAGGCCATCATCACAACAAGAAAGAGCAATATGAAGCTAAGTTTATTGTGGTGTTTGCCCCAAGGTGATGCTGCCTGTCCCAATGACGACAACAATTGGAATTTGGGTACTATTATTGGTAGGGGTGGAAAGCGCAGCACTATTATCGGTGGATCGACAAGTAGCAGTGCAAATTGTCCTACTCGGGTTGTAGGAACTCATGACTATAGAGTATTGTATTCCCTTGAATATGCTAACAACTGATTGGAAGAGCACAGAACAGACCTTGTCATGGATCACTAAGTTGTTACGATTGCAACAATTTCATTTGAAATGAGGTTAGTGTATCGCGGCCTGCAAACTTCACTTGTCTTCAGTCACGTAAGTTCCTGACATTATGTCTCGAGGGATTCAGAGACGCGCATATCTGTGTACTTGCAGAGGAATGAGCTAAATCTTAATATTACCATCTGAAGAGAAAGGTTTTGTGTGTCACGTCTGGAGATCTTTTAGGATCCCATACGCGCAGTCTGAGAACCGATCTTGAAAGGCCAATGATGTCACCTCGAAAATTACCTCGAGACAGTTGAAGAGTTGGTATATTTGGGATTTTTATAAGAAAAAACCAGCTCAGAGACTTGAGCGTGGTCCCACTCGATATGTGGCTTCCGGTATAGATTCGGTGTAAGACAAACAAATTCAGTACTTGAAACAAGTTAGGTACAACAAGAACTGAGCACAAGAGATGACCAGCATAACGATTTTCTTGCAGACAGGAGAAGTTAAATGACACGAACAAGTGATTCGCGCAGGTTTTATCGCCTAGAAGTGAGCAAGCAGTAGCTTGGGGGGAAAGTAGCGTGAGGGTGACAAAGAGAGCGAGCATGAGACCAAGAGAAACAAGATTAAGGTTTGACTGAAGCATGAGTTTAGGGCTCTACTTGAATTGTACGTAGGTACCGAAAACCCGTTCAACGCGATATAAGTACTCGGGGCCCCGCAGCTTTGCCGAGATTCAAATTACTCGGGGTCCTTTGATCAAGCAGTGGGCCATGTATGCTGACGGCATGTACAGATGCTCGGTACCTATACTTGGGTGAGATGAATGTGGGTTAGAGTGGGAAATGATATCCCTCATGATCAGACATCAGGTTACTAATCGAGTACGTTGCTAGAAGGAGAGTTCAAAGCTACTTGTATGCATCGTCTCCGAAAGCCAGAAAGTTTGGTCAGTCGAGTATATCTGGTCTCCATTGCTTGAAGTTTTATTAATTTGTTGAGTGACTCGAGTCCTCGGAGATCGAACTTCACTTCAAATGAATCGCAGGTGTGGATATAGCGAGAATTGAGAAGGAACGGACGCTGAAAGCCAGCATGAAACAATGGGAATTCCCGAAAGAATGGTTTGGTTAGTAGACACGTGAAACCTTTGTACTGTGAGCGAATGGCGAGGAAAGAGTTGTAAAACGTACGTGGATTTCGGACCGACGTGATAAACAACACACAACAGCGACTTTTCAGCAAAGCTGACCATCGGTACGCGAATCGGCGATATATACCAAAGACTGATCTGTCAAAATTCACAATACAGGCGTCTTGTACTTGGTTCCAGTACACGAAAGCATATCTATACGTTGAATGAGTCATTGGCCCACATTTTCCCGAAATCCAATTTTAATCTGAGCAGTGCGGGAGAATCCTCAATATGGAATGTACAGATGACGGTGAGTAGGGTACCCAAGAAAACGTTTTACGGTTCTCAAGTGTTAGTAAAGTGGGGCCTGATTGCCCTGATCATCGTAGTTGAGTACATTCGCCATTCGACAGTGTTTCGGTATGTATCTCAGGGGTCGATCATGTAACTCGATATCTGTGGGTTATGGCCCGCGTCCTTTATAATGTCAAGTCATTCGTCCTAGTTCTACAGCTGAGACTCATTATTCTCTCGGTCATGTCCTCCGACCACCTACCACCCAGCAGTCCACAATCTGCCGCTGTCTCTTCCGCTGAACTCACTGAAGTTCCTTCTTCTGAGGCCCTTCAGGTTCACAGTGTATACAACAATCATCGCTACAGTGCTTCTCCTCAGCATTCACCTAATCCGGATGCAACCGCATCCAAACGTGCATCTAAACAACAGAGGAACTCCCGTCACTCTCGAGTAGACATTGATTACTTCGATCCAGAAGGCGTCCGTCACCTTAACAGAAGGATTTCTCAAGCCGCCAGCGAGAGAAATGAGATTGAGCCTTTCAGCTCTGACGAAACCCTGACGGCCGCTGGGCCATTCGACCTGGAGAAGACCCTTAAGTTGGTTGTGCAAAAGTATTTCACCTTTTTCTTTGAACCTGTCTCCCGAAACTAAATACCTTCGTTTCTCAGGAAAGACGCAGCACAAATCCAATCGCGCGAACTCGGCGTGATGTTCGAAAACCTTCGTGTTCGAGGGCTCGGATCGTCCGCTGCATACTTCCCTACCGTCTGGTCGACAATCAACCCCATGATGATCTTTCAAAGAATCCAAATGCTCCGTAACCCTCCTTTGCGGAACATTATCGAAGGTTTTGAAGGTGTCGTCCGCCCAGGCGAAATGATTCGTGCGTATCCTTCATCTTTGTCCTTCACCCAACTTACCATAATCAAGTTGTTCTCGGCCGACCTGGATCGGGTTGCTCCACCCTCCTCAAAGTCCTCGCCAACCACAGAGACGAATATCACTCGATCGAAGGAGCCATCCACTATGACTCTTTCACCCCCGAGCAGATCTGCAAACATTACCGCGGGGACGTCCAGTATTGCCCCGAAGACGATTATCACTTCCCTACTATGACTGTCAAGCAAACGCTTGATTTCGCGGCGAGGACGCGTGTCCCTCACGTTCGTATTCATGAGAGAAAGGGCACCTACGTTGACAAGATGACGGAGATTCTTTCAACTATCTTTGGGTTGAGACATGTCCAGAATACTCCGGTTGGTGATGCTGCTATTCGGGGTGTTTCAGGTGGTGAGAAGAAGCGTGTGTCTATTGCGGAAGCACTCGCTACGAGAAGTCGGATCCAGTCATGGGATAAGTAAGCTACTTTCCATTTTGTCCCTCCATTCATTCATCATCGTCCTTCCAGTTCAACACGTGGATTGGACTCATCTACAGCCCTTGAGTATGTATTTCATTTTGAGTATTCTCTATTTCCTTCTAAATACACCTGTAATTCAGATTCGGGCGCGCCCTGCGTATCGCTACCGACATTGATCATCAAACTACCATCGTTTCCATCTACCAAGCCGGTGAAACACTTTACGAGCTCTTTGACAAAGTCTGTGTTCTATATGAAGGGCGCATGGCGTACTTCGGGCCCACGGACAAAGCCCGTCAATACTTCATCGACTTGGGGTACCAGCCCGCCAACAGACAAACGACCCCGGACTTCCTCGTTGCTGTGACAGATCCCAGCGGGCGGATTCCAAGAACCGATATGGAAGCTGGGGCTGGACCAGTGCCGCGCACAGCAGACGAATTTGCGAATCATTTTCTCAAGTCAGATGTGGCGAAGGAGAATAGGAGGGATATGCAATTGTACAAAGACGCGTTCATTGGGGTTCCGGAGAGGAGACAGGTGTATGGACAGAGTGTGGTGGCTGAACACGCGAAGTGCATGCCGAAGAAATCGTAAGATCCTTTCCTTTTTCCCCGTCCACTCTGTGAATTGACTTGGCGATTGCTTGTAGCCCGTATACGATTTCGATACCGATGCAGACAAGGGCTGTGATGAGACGGAGAGTGCAGATCCTGTGGGGTAACAAGGCTGAGCCCCTTGTCCTCATTCTGTGAATACTCACTCCTATTGTATGTGGGTTATTTGCTAATGTCCCTCAGCTCTTTTGTCCTCCAGGGTGTTGTCGTTGGCACGGTCTTCGTTCAGAGTCCTGAGGCGACCGCGAATTACTTCTCTCGCGGCGGTGTATTGTTCTTGTGAGTTGACCCAATGCGCGTTTTCGGGATGCTTCTAATATTCCCCTTTCAGTTCTCTGTTGTTTCCCGCGCTGTCGTGTATAGCGGAAATTCCGGCTCTGTTCAAGCAACGGCCTATCGTCAATCGACATGCAAAGGCAGCGATGTATCATCCTTTTATCGAAGCGTACGTTTTCTGGTGCCTGTTTTCAATGCTTTGTCGATTAACGCGCTCTATAGGCTCTCAATGACGATTGTCGATATTCCAATCACATTCCTCACCTCTACCGTATTTGCCATCCTCCTCTATTTCATTTCTGGCTTGCAGAGTACCGCCGGCCAATTCTTGTGAGCGTCTTTTTAACAGTTCAATCATGTTTTACCAATACTTGCCTAGCATCTACTACCTGTTCGTCTTCACGATGTCCTTCACGATGAGGGCCTGGTTCAGAGGTATGGCTGCAGCTTTCCAAGCTGAACCGCCCGCGCAGGCAATTTCGGGTATTCTACTCCTCGCCATGATCATTTACACGTGAGCTGTCTTCCTTTCTTTCGGGAACCCAGGAGTAACATGTTCATGGACTTAGTGGTTATACCATTCCAAAGGCATCAATGATCGGGGCTTTGCGTTGGATTTCCTACGCTAACGTGAGTGAACCTTCTGTCCATCAAGAATCTAAGTCATCGTTGTTTTAGCCTCTTCGCTATGGGTTTGAGAGCATTATCTCCAACGAGTTCCACACCCTCAATGGCACATGCTCCAATCTTGTGCCTCAAGGTCCTGGGTATGAGGGTGTAAGCTTGAGGAATCAAGTTTGCCCCACAGTCGGAGCAGTCAAGGGTCAAAGCATCGTAGACGGTAACGATTTCATCAGGCTTTCATATGGTTATAGCGTCTCCCATGTCTGGAGGGTGCGTTTTTCCTCCATGTCCCGAATTCAATATTACGGAGCTCACAAGCTATCTATCGAAAGAACTTTGGTATTGTCTGTGCTTTTGCGGTCGGTTTCGTTGTATGCCTACTGATCTTCACCGAATACAACACTTCCGTCGCGGGCGAGTCGAAAATGGTCCTCTACAAGCGCGGAGCAAAGGCTGCGTCACTCCGTGACGCTGATCCCGTCGACGAGGAAAAGTCGTTGCCTAGCAGTCAACCTGTTTCAGACCCGGACAAGGAGATCTCTGGCAGGGCTCTCGCCACTGCCCCGGCTATGAGGGACTTTTTCTCGTGGCAGCATCTCAGATATACTGTCCCGATCTCGGGTGGCACTCGTGTGCTACTTGATAATGTTTCTGGTTATGTCGTCCCTGGGAAACTTACTGCCCTCATGGGCGAGTCGGGCGCGGGGAAAGTACGTCCTGGGGCTCACTATTCATCAAAAATCTATCTTGACACTGCTTGTTGTAGACCACTCTGCTTAACGTTCTGGCTCAACGTGTGAATACCGGCATTATCCAGGGTGATCGGTTCGTCAACGGTCAACCGCCACCATTGGATTTCCAATCTCAGAGGTATGACTCTTGTTACCTCAAGATTATTACCTCTGACGAATTTCATTCCTTCGAAAGTGGCTACTGTCAACAAATGGATACTCATATCCCCACTGACACCGTCCGTGAAGCTCTTCGTTTCTCCGCTTCGCTCCGTCAACCTGCGTCCGTCCCAATGGCGGAGAAGGAGGCATAGTAGGTCTTAGTATGTATCAGCTCAGCCGCTCTTCATATATTTCCATAGCGTCGAAGAGTGTCTGAAAATGTGCGGACTCGAGGCCTATGCCGAAGCTTCCGTAGGATCTCTGAATGTCGAATTCAAAAAGCGTACCACAATCGCTGTCGAACTAGCTGCCAAGGTCTGTGTGTCTTCTGGAAGTATATTTGGCCTCGAATAAATAAATACGTCGTCTAGCCTAAACTGCTTCTCTTCTTGGATGAGCCAACGTCTGGGCTTGACTCTCAAAGTGCATGGGCCATTATGAAATTCTTGAGGAATCTTGCTGATAATGGCCAAGCCATTCTTTGCACGTATGTTATGCGACTCTTGTGTTGACCTTCACTCACAATAGTTATCTTACAGCATCCATCAGCCCTCTGCAGAACTATTCCAGGTCTGTTTCGGCATTCTACCATGTGACCATGTCTAACAAATCGAGAATATAGATCTTTGATAGGCTGCTTCTTCTCCGCAAGGGCGGCCAGACAGTTTACTTCGGAGATCTTGGTCACAATGCAACAACTCTCATTAATTACTTTGAGAGGAACGGTTCTCGTCAATGTGACCCTGCTGAAAATCCGTACGTCATTGAGATAGATTCTCATATCGTTATTTCCAATCCTTACCCTAGGGCTGAATTTATGCTGGATGTTATTGGAGCTGGCGCAACGGCGAGCAGTAATGTAAATTGGTGAGAACGTTTCTGTTGATTTTGATTTTTCTGCCCTACTTACTTCACTGAAGGCATGAAATCTGGAAACATTCACCAGAGGCTGTCGCCACGCAGGAAGAATTGGAGAGGATTCATACAGAAGGACGAAGTCGGCCCCCTGTTTCCGAAGCATTCCATTCTGAATTTGCCACGCCTTGGTTACACCAGACCAAAGAACTTCTTTTCCGGAACTCACGTAGTTTTTGGAGGAATCCCACGTACATTTGTGCTAAACTTGTACTGGATATTTTCGCGGGTCTCTTCATCGGGGTTCGTTTTTTTTGTCTTGAATAGGTCTCTATCGTTCCTCGACTTACTCTCATTTCGTAGTTCACCTTCTTTAAAGCGAAGAATTCACGACAAGGCAGTCAGAACCAGCTCTTTGTGCGTGGTCTCACTCTAATATATGAACCTAAGCTGATGGGTTTCCCCAGGCTGTTTACATGGCTACCATCCTGGCAGCCCCATTGTCTAATCAGATTCTAGTTCCGTTCATCAAAACTCGGAATGTTTATGAGATTCGTGAACGTCCGAGTAGGATGTTCAGTTGGACTGCGCTAGTAACTTCGCAGTTCCTGGCAGAACTCCCTTGGAACATTTTTGGCTCGTCCATGTTCTTTTTGTGTTGGTACTGGACCGTCGCCTTTGACACTTCCAGGGCCGGATATACATATCTCATGTTAGGCGTCATGTTCCCGCTCTACTATACATCGTTCGCCATGTGTGTTGCTTCTATGGCGCCATCAGCGGAAATTGCGGCACTTCTGTTCTCTGTTCTCTTCTCTTTCGTCCTGACATTGTAGGTCTTTCCCTGTGTTTCTATGCTGACACGGCTAAGAACTCGTCAGCAATGGTGTTTTACAACCTTTCCGACAACTTGGTTGGTGGAAATGGATGTAAGCTGTGTATCTCATTTGTGCATTACATCATCCTGATCCCGTTTCTGTAGGTATCGCCTCTCTCCCTTCACATACCTCATAGAGGGTCTTACTGGGCAAGGTGCGGCAGATAATGAGATAGAAAGCAATCCATAAGCTGATTACAATTCATATCTCAGCCCTTGGCCGAAAGCCTCTCGTCTGTGCTCCGGTCGAGTTTGTGTCTCTGGATCCTCCATTTGGGCAGACCTGCCAAGGTTACCTCCAGACCTACATAAACCAATCTGGAGGCTACGTGATAAACCCAACAGCCACCTCTAACTGCCAATTCTGTGCCTACTCCACCACAGATCAGTTCCTTGAATCAACTTTCAATATTTTCTATAGCCATCACTGGAGGAATTTCGGAATATTCGTTGCATACATCATATTCAATGTGGGTTCAGTGTTTGTCTTTTCTTTCAAAAACAAGGCTAATCTTGGTTGATGATAGATCGCTTCTATGTATATCTTCACTTACCTCTGTCGCATTCGAACGGAGAGCCTTCTGGGATCATTGAAGTCTCGTTTCAGTCGTAAAAAATAACAGGCAAAACATCTTCTAATTTTTTTCCCTTTCCCTACTATATTATGTATCGCAAAGCTGGCATTTTAACCTAGAACTTATCACGTCGTGCCGGCGGTGTAATGTTAATAATAACCTTCCGCGTTGAATATTTTCGTCAGTCAGTGTCCAGCATCAACCCTTCGTCACTCGTTTTTCAAACACTTTGATTGGCCTGCGCTTCGTGAAGGTACATGAGGATGGAGACTTCCGATTAGATGACAGAGTCAGCGATTCTATTGATTTCTCCCGTCCATAAGTCTCCCTCCTTCTTTGGTGCTCATATATCTACCCTTCCTGACAGGGTTCACACATGGTAGGCTATGCCCTCCTCCCGTTCCTGCCCACTTGAATAGATTATAATTTATGGTCATAGATACATACTGCATCTTGTTGTGAACCCTAGTCGACCCTTTGAGGTGCATATGCCTTATTATAAGAATACTTTCTTATTCACTAGGAGTATTTCTATATATTGTACATTAGGGAAAGGTTAATAATTAGCAGAAAGTAATGGATAAGTAGAGAACATTAAATTCATCAAGGGTTGGTGGTGCACAATGAGGTTCCAACGATTAGAGTACCTGTCGAGCAATGATGAATAATATACAGATGTGTTTATTGTCCTGTTTGAACTCTCAGGGCATGATAAGGTAGAAAGTGACATCGATATGTATACTGAGGTGATGTCAAAAGAAAACTAAAAATTAGCCAAAGAAGTCAATGTCGATCCTTAATCCACCTGTGAGATGGATGTGGGTACAACAACCGTAGATCGCGTAGTCACCTCTACCATCATGATTAAAATGAAACGTTTCAAACTACATCACCCACACATGCCAAACGACTAAGCTGATTATATGTTGTATGGTGTAAGCAGCCTACAATGGTTGAGAATATCATGACCAGGTAATTGTATATATAGAACCGAGTGTCCGAATCGACTAAATATACACCTTTTATGAGCTGCTAAGACACCTAAGATTTCAACGAGCAGCTCGAAGAGCATCATCCACAATCTCAGTCATCGCTATCACTGCTTCCTCTTCCTGAGACCGTCCTATGAGCTGCAGACCTACAGGGCATCCTGAAAATATCTCCGTCGAATCTGTGAACATACTGTTCAGCGAGGGATAAAAAAAGTATACGTCATCAGGAGAAACAAACATAGTTGAAAGATGGCTTCATCCTCATGGTTGTGGAACTTGTGTGGCGGTTGAGGGATATCGAGATCTGAGTCTACAAAAGTCACGGGAAACACACAGCACGCATAATCTAATGCGTTGCACAAAGTCGTGTAGAATGAATCTCTGTGAACATCTTGTCAATGCATGACTAAAGTTAATGAGAAGTACATACGTATTCAAACCATGTGGGACAGCAGTATAAGCGACCGCGGGTGAAATGATAGCGTCCACCGGGCGCCCAGTCCCTGTTCTAGACACCGTACGTTCCCAGTGATCAAGATGAGACTTGCGCAAATCGCGCTTCTCTTTCTGCAATTGCCAGAGCTTGAACAGCATCAGCATGTGTCTCAGTTATGAGAAAAGATGGATAGATCACATCATAAGCGCTCAGATGGGATGCTTCGCCGACGAGTGTCTTCACGAATGGTTCACTCAAACCGGTCGGATGAGATTCATCTTCAGGAATCATCGTTGTGATCAATGGCTCTCCAGAAAGTTCACATTGTACACGATAGTCGTGACCACCATCCGCTACAAAGATTGTTTCCTATTTATCGATAACATAGAGAGTTAAGGACAACGGGTCCAAGAAGTACAAAGACTGACCGCATTCCTATAGATCTCGAGATGGCGATGAGGCTCCCAATCAATCACTATGGAGAAGGTAGAGCAGTCAACCGTACAAAACTGCGGTTCCGAGAAGCGTACCTTTGTGTCCAGCAAGTTCTAGAGCGGCTTTCGTTATCTCCATCGCCCTTTGCAAAGGTGGATGTGGCCGAACAACACCATTATCCCACATGATAGCAAAACAAAGTCCCTTCCCCCCACCGTGATTCTTAAGGCTGTATTCTGACTCTGACCACTCTTTCCTAAGTACAAGTGGATCCTTCGTCCACGGTTTTGCATCTATGATGGCTTTAGTAAAGACTTTGACCCCTGACATTGAGTTTGCCATTGGACCGAGCACAGAGGATATTGATTCTTGTCCTTCGAGGGCATTGACTGCACCACAGTATGGTAGGCGCTCGTAGGATGGTCGGAGAGTATATAAGCCGCAGAATGCGCTCGGTATACGCAATGAACTAGGACTATCTTGAGAAGTCAGACGACGTCAAAATTGGAACCCTATTCACCCTCCAATATCGGTACCGACACCGAGTGGGCTGCCCTTCATGGCAAGGAGTGCACCTTCACCTCCTGAAGAACCGCCTGGGGTAAGCTTGCGATTGTATGGATTCGTGGTACGGCCAAACACATGATTGTGGGTCTCGCCCCACTAGGGTGACAGTAAATCATAAAACACGAGAAAAGGACTTCCTTACCATGAGTGTCTGTGGGACATTGGTACGAACAAAAGGAACCGCGCCGCACTCGTATAACAATTCAACAAGAACACAGTCACTGTCCGCCGGTTTTCCAACCCGTGAAACGTATCCTTGGAGGAAGAATTCTTTGATGAGAGGCACCAATACGTTACGAAAGTGCAGACACACCCATGACCGTTTCAAGGCCTTTCATCGTAAATTGATCTTGGGACCCATCAGAACTGGACACAAATAAATCAAACACGCTTCACTCATACCTTTAAGGGATACAGGCAGCCCATGCAGAGGTCCTACAGGCTTTCCTGTCTTTATTAAAATGTCGTCGAGTTCTTTCGCCCGTTTCAAGGCTCGATCGACAAAAATCTCGGTGAGACAATTGGTCTCACCAGAGAAAGGTAGGGTTAGGACTCTGTAGGAAGCCGGATGGCGGACAGGCGTACAAGCTGTTGTGCAATGACAGCACGTTTATAAAACGCCGTAGTCACTTCAACAGATGACCACTCCATAGAGCGTAACCTTTCTAGCAGATAGGCGACATCTGTAGTTTCCGTGATCTCTAATTGACGTTCACTTAGAAGACCACAATCAGCGGGAACCCCAAGAACGTTGGTTTCAGAATCAGAAGGGACATCGATAATCCAGTCTGAAGGAATACAGGCGAATTGAGCAGCCTTTTTAGCAGAACAGATATATCTCCAGTTATCCTCGGACATCACAGAAACAAGAAGCGTAAGTCGGAAGGTGAAACGGTAATTGCAAAGACTGAATTTCCAAGTACACCTCGATAGCAGAAAACTAATTCGATTCACATAATACAACCAAATATGTCAGTTGCTTCTTACTTCGTCACAATTCATGAACTTATAGAGTAATAACTCTTGTCGCCGTTCCTCCCAGTGTCCAAATGCTTCGGTATCTGGAGTGAGATACCATATGACTCGGCGGTCAGCGGAACCATCTGAATGATCTCATCTCCATGACTTCAATGATGATCAAAACGTCCGTTTCGGCAACCGTGATTAGACTCCGCTAATCTCAAACTTGCTCTTTTCTATGAAGATCCAATGTCATCTGAAGCCCGAGTCTTGTATCTACTTTGATCACACCCTACACCTTTCTTTCCTGGAAATATGCTCTCCCCAATTTTTGTTGGCATCGCACTAACATGCGTTTTTGCCCGCGCTGACGTACTTCCGAACTTCCCTGCTGGTGATCTTCAGACGGCGGGAAAGACGTGTCACATTGCATGGGCAGGAGACAAGAGTTCTACAACTGCCTGGAAAGACATGACCATTGAGTTCATGACCGGTGATAACTTTAACATGGTGCATCTGACTAGTGTGTACTTGCGTTATGATGATTTGAAACTGGGTATACTGAACTCGTTTAGCGGTCACTATCGGTCGCGATGGGACTGTCGACGGATCGTTCGATTGGACATGTCCGGATGTGTGTTATATTCTCTTCATTCACAGTGCCCGTAAGCTGAATACTTCTACAGGTTACACCGAACGCTGCCATATATTTTTACCAATTTAGGTCGCCTCATACTTCCACGTATGAATGGACAACGCGTTTCCCTGTCGCCTCGTCCTCTGGTCAAGTTACATCGCCGCCGAACTCTACACAACCGGATGGTCAACAAATTCCGTGGGGAAAGGGTGTACTGGTCAATTCTGCAATGGCAGTGCCTCCCTTAAGCTTTACTACGTCGGAGGCTATGACACATAGTACTTCAGCGACGTCAGAGAGACCTCCAATGGCAAGTGGGACACCTTCAAGCGTGAATCCTGACGTCGTGACCGGCTGTTCAAGCTTTTTCACCGAAACTTCTCCTTTCTGCAACTCCATCGCTGGAATGTTCAATATTACGGTCAAAAACATAGATCTATCGTATATTATCCGTATTGCTGACAAGTGCTTCAGTTGGACTGCAACAACATCACCCAGAAAGATGTCACACCTGGGCAAGCGCACTGTCTCGCAGGTACAACCACTATCACAACTAACACTGCGACTAATACAATAACCACTACGACTTCTGTATCTCCTGTCTCGCCACCAACGAATGTGGCCTCGAATATCATTCCGGGGTGCACAAGATTCTTCACGAGGACGACAGAGTTGTGTGCCGAATTCACTGTTAAGTACGGTATCACTGTAGCCCAGGTATGTATCATGACGATTTTGTGGTTATCGTCGTCTGATCAGTGGTTTTGTCAGTTTGAATCGTGGAATGGTGGCGTACATAGCTGTGATCATCTCGAATATGGGAAGGCCTATTGTATCGCTGCACACTAGCGAACTCTTTTTATTTACGGTCTATCATTCTCCAATATTGTGGTGTGCTACGGTGTCACTTATTCATAGACTTGGAATAATCAATTTCTGAATAAAACATTCATATGATTCCTTCGCCTGTAGTGTAAAGGGCAACAGATTGTTGGTCCAATGGTATGCCAACATTGACCTTTTCCTCATTGTTCATGGGCGGTGATAGCAAATATGATGTGGCAACGGTTGGATGCTCTCGAAACCCGGAAGCTCTGCCAGCGAAAAGCTCCTCGTTCCCTTCAATAGTAATTTGGGCATGCATACTTGGTGAAGTTTTACTTGGGGTTGAGATCATGAACCGATTTTCCTAGTTCTCGTACTTTTTGTGACGAAATACATTTAGATATGAGAGTATATGTTTATACCTTATTACAACTGACCAGCATCCGGTTTACCATCCCAGTACGTCTCGACCTAACGGGCTAAACTCAGCCTAACAAGGATTACAGAGCTCCGTCACCACCAGAGATATCCATATTGGTCTCATTACAAAGTCTTTGGTTGAGCCTCTTCAAGAACGCAGGCCATGCGACATCTTTCAAACGCCGTGAGCAATGAGAAGATACGGCTCTATTTCCACGTGCTGGTATTTACATGGTTGTATCCAGACACACGATGTTGAATTTTTGTGTTCACGAGGGAGTTTGTGATTGTTGCGAGAAAAGAGGAATACTCAGGTGAAAGGAATTGATATCAGCCGTTTGTTCGCCTTTCAATAGAAACACAACATTGAGCTGACCACAACCAAGACAAAGGAATACGAGGAGTCCATTATACTGATACAATCCCAACTTGAAATAACTAGTCTATCGATATCTAAAGAGTGAATGTTGAATGAACTTACTGCCTTCACACCGTTGGAATTTTACCTCTCAACATTTAAATGTGGTACAGTGAAAGACAGCTAGTCCAGGAATGAAAACATGGTGCACATGCATATGAATATACTGAGATCCGATCCAATTCACATCCTCTTTTTTCAAATCACCTGATAAGTTAATCGTTTCAAGGTTTGACCATAATTTGAATAGAGGAAAGGTTGATGCAGTGGGGTAAAGAAGATCTAGATCGATATGACGAAGCGAAGGGAACTTGCATTGCGTCAACCAAGATGCTAGATCATCGTCAGACTGCAGAGTCAAGGATACTAGATGAGGAGCATTTGAGGCGTGAACTTGTTGGGATAGTACAGGACAATGCGCAACATCCCTTCGAAGAGTACGCACGGTCAGCTCTTTCAGTTGTCTTCCATGATGAAGAATATAAGAGCAGTCAGTAAGTGCAAGGTCACAGCACAAGGTAAGATTGGTAAGGGTGTCGAGAAGGGAAGGGGTAAAAGGTAGCCAGGAAGCTAATAGCTGCTCTCGATGAGCGCTCCACGTCAGGCGCTTCAAATTGGCTAACGCTTTATGCGGAAGTACAAGACCAGAGCAACTTGGAGAATTTAAACCGAAATTAAGAGGCTCTTTGGTTGGAAGATCGATATTGAGTTCCGTCCAGTGCCTGAACTCGATTTCTTCGTTACCAATATATCCCAGATACTCTCCGAGGCGACGAAATCCCTGTTCTAGGGACCAAGGTCCAGCATCGAGCTTAGCCGTAACTTTAATCGCGCGATCAGCATCAGCATATTTCTCCAGCATGTCACGAAGGTGTAAGAGAGGGTTTTTCGTGCTTTGATTGCTAGACTTCCCTAGAGATAATCTGATATGATGCGAAGAAGCAGCGATGTCAATAGGCGGCGACTTGAAGCCGTCACAGTCATCCCTGTAGAGCCACTCGTATCGTAACAAAATAGATTCTGCGCGATGATAATGAGACTGGAGACAAGGCATGGGAAGAAACACACTTTTCTTGAGCAACGCCTTTGAAATAATAGTCAAGGGTTTGAACAAGGCCTTGACTCCTGCGAAAATCTTGCCTGAGACACGACAAATGAGACTTGGTCCTCGTGCAACCATCTAAAATGCCTGTAGAACCATGCCTTCTCTAAGCTTAGGAAAGATGTACTTGTATAACAACTGAAGCTCACGGATATTAATTTCAAAGACAAGAATGCGTCGTAGGAAAAACTTAGGTTGACGTTGAGGTCCGAGGCTATATGTACCTTGTTACGCATAAACGTGCGACTGTTGTCATAGTAGACCAATACTAGACAACGTTTCAATGATAACAACTTCTCTTCAATCAGATAATAAGGTTTTTGTTCAAACAAGGAAACTTAAAAGCTGTGTGGGACCTAAGTTAAGGCCGGAGAAAACATGCAGATAAGACAAAACTCACAAAAAACAATGGCAAGGAACAATAGTTACAAGCGTCTAGCTCAGCAGAGTTGAACCCCAGACTTGACAAGAGCGATTAATTCTGTTCAGCGTCTCTTGCACTGGGCAACGTGTAAGGGAATGAACGTTAGATGAGCATGATATACGAGACAAATACTGAAGAACAAGCTGAGAAAGGATTACCCTCAGGGTCGGAAGAAGTCGGAGATACAATCAAAATCAGCTCTCGCTTGGACGAAGAGCAATGATGAATCTATATATTATGGGACGACCTGTGTGAATTGATTTGATTACAAATTCTGACTAATGCTGACAAATAAGATAAGAAAGAAGATAAGATCTCTTTGTGCGTGTCTATGCTGTAAGTGCCCGTGTGTGTGATTGGGCACAATTTTTTACAATTTAAATATTGATATGTTATTTATATATCTATATACTACTT
>JAGGAU010008361.1:0-36165 GCA_017657275.1 Termitomyces sp. T108 | reverse complement strand
AGAGGCGGAAAAGAACTTAGAAGGAGAGAGAGAGAGACCGGAGATGAAAGCAGATAGATTCGGACGAGACGAGACGAGAGATAAGATACGGAACAAGTCGAGTCGAGTAGGAGATAGAAAGGAATAGAGTGGTAATAACGAAAATAGACTGGGAAAGGATAGCAGACGAACAGGAGACTGGGGAATAGCAATATCAACACTAGCGTACCAGAGGCTACACTACGGTTTATATACGAAGGGCGCGGGCGTACTCCGGGGCTCAGGCCTGGGCTCCGTGGCGAGTCGCGGGCAGGGGTCCTTGCTGGAGCCCGGGGTTTGTGCAAGGCGTGCCGGGGCTCTTGCTGAAGCCCGGGGACCGTGCAAGGTCGTGCGGCGGATGTTGGTGGCGTAAAGGAACTCACAAAGGAAGGGCCTTGCTTTGGGAGCACGAGAGGTATGGACGGTGCAGGGAGGCGAGGATCAACCGAAGAGGAGGCGTAGAGCGCGGGGTCTGGGCCGGATGATGCGTTGATGCGCGAGTTGCGGTGGTTGCCCGATTGGGAAAGGGGACGTCGGTGATGGGTCGGGGTCGCCGGGTTGACGGCCGGGGATTGCCGGGGCGGGCGCTGACGGTGGCGTGGGCGCCCAGGGATTGCCGGGGCGGGCGTTGGCGGTGGCGTGGGCGCCCGGGGATTGCCGGGGTCAGCGTCGAGGTGGCGTATACTGGCGGTGATGGCCGTTGATGGCCATTGGTGTGCTGCTGGTTCCTGGGGGGGGGGCCAGTCGGGCCCAGGGTTTATGGAGTTGTCCCGGGGAGGTTGAGGGTACCGGGGCCGGGGCTGGGTACTGGCGGTGGCGGGTGGTGTACCGGCGGTGGTGGCGGATCGTGACAGGTGCTAGATATAAACACAGGAAAGTTATGTAAACTCAAGGTAACCAACTTATTGGATTTATCATCTATGAAAGATAAAAAAGAAAAGTAAAGATACTAAGTATTATTTTCTTTATATGACTCTACATGAAGAAGAATATCAAAGTTGAAACACCATGCAATGCTGACAGATTTGAGAGCATAATCAACTGAATTAACATTTTGTAAAATCAGTAATAAAAGGTCTTCAAGAAGGATTCTGGCCTTTTGATGGAGGCAATTTGCCACCTGATAATGAAGAATGGCTCCACAATTGTGCTCCATTAGACTGTGATCTTGAATCAATACAAGCTTAAAACAAGGAGCTTGGAGCAGGTCATTGGTCTATAGTGATAGTAATGCAAAATTGGAGCTTTGTTAGGTTACAAGTAAACCTAGGTGAAATTGAGGTTTGACTGTAGTTTCCAAAGTTTCTATTCACAAGTTTTGTGGGGCTTTTAGGAAGTGTAATGAATAGTTTTACTTTAATTGATTAAACTTGAGCTTGCAGATTTCAAAAAGTTGAAGTCAATTTAGAGCTTCTAGGCCTAAGTAGTCCACTTACTGAGGAGACTGAGCCATGGCAATTGATTGCTTGCTTAGACCTCTCCAAATCCTTTCCTTTTATACCCCTCTAACTATGCATAGACCATTGTTATGTCTCATGTAGTTTTGTTGTTCCACATTGCTGTCACAACCCACTCCTGGAGCTCACCCCACCACCCCAGAACAACACCACCAACCCCCTACCCCCGCGGGACAACACCACCAGCCCCACCAATCATTATGATGCCGCAACAGCCACTATGGTGACACCTGCTACTCCTGGGTTTGCTGCCCCCCCCTCTGACCCTGACATCTGGCAATCTCCGCAACCCTGGACTTCTCTGCATCAGCCCAGAGTCTCCCACAGCATGGCCTGCCCTCAGACAGATCACCTCAGTATCTCCCGGCAATTGGTCCCATCACCTGGTGATCACTCCAACAATCATGCCCAACACCTGCAGTCACGGCCTGACTGCCATCATCCACATCACCCAGCAATCACTCCAGCAATCATGCCTGACACCTGGCACTGAACTAGGCTGAGCCCGCCTTCTTGGAGTCTGCCCCATAGAGTACTTAAGGCATAGATAGACCACATGTACAAGTAGTGTTAATATTGAACTAAACTTGTCTGAATCTTCTTTGCCTCGTATTCCTGTATCTCATCTCAGTCTTCCTGTCTATTCTCACCAACTCCTATTCTCTATCCTCCAACTTTTCTCCCCCTTCTAGTCCCTTTCCTTTGCTCTTCCCTCCTTGACTCATTTCCCTTGTTCAATCTTGTCTCATTCTCATTCACCTTTCTACCTTCATTTCTCCCTTACAACTTGTCTCACCCTGTCTTGCCTTGCCTTTCCCCGGACTAAGCCCGGACCAATGCCCTGTATCCCGGAGCCCCCAGCACAACCCTGTACTTACTCTAACAGCCTGGAACTACCTCCATTTACTCCCTAAAAGCCAAGCGCACCCACACCAGTCCTGGAACCAACCCCGGATCTTGCACTAACATAGGACTTTGTAACTGTAGCTACCTTGAGTCCGCCTCATAAGGTCTCGCTTAGGAAGAAGCCTCCACAGTCAACTGAACCTGACAATTGCAAGTGATTATAAGTAGTTGATCATACTTTGTTTTGGTTTCAGTTGGTTCCACATTGATTCAATTGTTTTCTCATTCCTCTCCTTTCCACTTGCAAAAATTATTTTATCTTTCCATAAAGGGACAATTTGTGAAAAGAGGATTGGTGTACTTTGAAAGGAAGAGAGATAATTGAAAAAAGCAAAAATTGTTTTTTTCACCTATGCTTATAGCTCCAAAAAATGATTCCACTGCTCCTTGAAAGATGCTCATCCTCAGAAAAAGTCTGAAAGCATTATATAGGTTCCTGTGTTTCTAGCATTGTAAACACTAGTTAAATCTTTGCCTTACATAGCTTTAGCAGAGTACCCCTTGTCCCTTTACTCTGTATCCCTCATATTAATACCATTCCACAATATGTTACAATCCGAGTTTTCCTTATACAGAAAAATCTTGAGAGAGTTTAGCATATTTTCATTGGCATTTGGTGTAGGCTTAGTTCTAAATGAGTTGGCTTGTGTAGCCTTACTGTCAGGACCCCCACCCATTCTCTCTCATCAAATTCCAGCTCTGATCCCTCCCTGGTAGATTAGCCCCATTTGTAAGGCTTTTGTCCATAATTAATACAAGCTCTTGCTACTCACACTGCCTCCTGTCACTGCATACAAAATGCCTGCATCTGCCTTGTATGTGTTTATTTCAACTTTGAAAACCTTTCCACCAGGCCTAGTACTGTAGATGTGGCTTTCCTTTCAAATGCTCTGACCACCCCAATATGTGGTGAGTGTTCACCAGTCATCCAAGGTGTGCTCAGACCTGTTACACACCTGTGACAATGGAGATTACCAAATACCTTGTGTAAAGCTATATCGTAGAATATATATATATATATATAATATCATATAATATCAAGGAGATCTCATATGAGCTGACACTCCTTATGAGTGCTTCAAAGCATGATGGACCCTGACAGAAACTCAACTCAAAGCACACCATCAATTGCTCCCAGTTAATGGTTGGGTTATAGAGTCTCAGCCAATTGACACTGAGTATCAGGTTGTCATCCCTAATATTGGCCACGTCGAATACCAATGTCTCCTTGTGGTCCCCCAAAACTATTCTTAAATACACCTCCTCTGTAATTAGGCCAAAGCAGATTTCTGAGTTGTTGATTATACAGAGGCGCATCAGCTGTTTCTTGCACACTGTTAGCAGTGCCTGTCCTGATACAAAGCAGGGGTTAGCAAAACAACAGCTTGCCCCAGAATCTACCATTGTCCTGGTGTCAATAAATATGCACCACCACTGAACCAGGATGCAGGGCAACTGGAAGTTCAAGCATGGAGTAGGGGGAGTGGGGTGAGCATGCATGTATCACTGCTGCATGCTGACCAGGTTTGCACAATTCTTCAGGAGTCACTAAATGAGACTCACACAACACAATTCCATTACTAGGAGTGGGTACATGAATCTGGCTAGTTGCACTCACCACAACATCACAAGGCAATTCTACACAAAACCTGCTACTGGCTGTTGCTCCTCCTTTCCACTCACTCTCCACCTTCTCCACATCAATCACCTTGCATACTGCAGCTCTCAAGGAGGTTATCCATGTTGAGCACTCCACAATAAAATGGCCTGTCTTCCCATACTTAAAGCACTTCCATGCTGTGTTCTTCTGTGCATAATCAATATCCATGGCATCCAGGTCCTTTGATGCTGGAGGGTTTAAAACATGGGCCACTGCCAGTGCCATGGCTGCCATTGCCACCAGAGTTGCAGTTGAAGCCTTGGAAACCCCAGCCCCATGCCACTGACCCTTCCTTCTTGTGATCATGTCCACCAGCTTGCTCTCCTGGCACAGCATGCCTCCTCTGCTGTTGCAAAATTGGTGTTCACAAGGGCCTCCATTGCCATCATATTCAGGCTCTTCCAGAACTAGTCCTTGATGTACTTGCTGTTAGCATTCACAGAGTCTCAACTTGCCTTTGAGCTTGAAGAAGACCATGCAGTATTCCATAATTGACTTTGAGCCCTGTTGGAGCAGCACAAGGTGGTTCAGTGCATCCTGGGCCAGGTCCCTCAAACCAAACACAGCCTTGAAATCTGACAGCCAAGCCTCCCAGCAAAACCTTCATGGGTTTGCCCCCAGGTCCTCTGAACCCATAATGATGATGTGCAACCAAGCAAGGGCCACTCTTGTCAGCTATGACTGCACCCACAAAATCTTCTGGTGCTCATCACAAAACACCTTGAACTCTGCTGCTGCCTCAACCTGGTTAACAAACTGATCCACCAATGGCCTGGATGTGCCATTATACATTGCAGGGGAATTGATACTGGGCCTTGGCCCTGGTCCACATTTGTCTTGCTCTAAGTGTGCTACATGGTTTGCTAGCACTTCTAGCCTCCCTTGCACTGTCAACAACTGCACTGCAAGCTCCATTTGCAACACATCAAACACCACCTTTGTGATCCATTCCTCTGGCAAAGCTGTTGTCTTGTCTGACATTTCTGAATTCAAGGTTGGTATTGGAAGCCACAATAAATTTTTTTTTTTTTAGTTTAATTCAAGTGTAAGGCTTTTGTCTGTAATCCACAAGGCGGTACAATGAAAGGATCTAGAATGAAGTGAATAAAACTAAAGAAAGATATTCTAGCAGTATGGTCATTGTAGTCTAAGTGGTCACATGTATAACATGACACTACTCAAGTGTTAGCCACATCTAGGTTTGAGCCACATCCATGATCCCTTGTTCCAGATCACTTTCATTTGATATAGATTACTTCCACCTGACTCAGATCACTTCCACCTTCCCCTTTGAATAGTGGTCTATAGCTACATAGGGTCTGGTAGTTGGTAGCTACTCCCTAGCCTTGATATTCCTGATTGTTACTTGACTTCCTGATTACTATTACTTGTGTTTGCCTTGTAATTGTTCATTGCTTTTGTCATGACCCGCCACCACCACCAGTACTTCATCAACCACCACCAGTACCCAGCCCTAGCCCCAGGGTCCCCAGACTTACTGGACCAACCCCACAAGGCCCTGGGCCTGGACCGCTACCAAGACTGGCCATCTCCAGCAGCCATCAACACATCAGTGGCCATCAACACCCATCACTGCCCACATACACCACATCAGCGCCAACCCCAGCAAATCCTGGCCACCCACGCTACCATCAGCGCCCACACCAGCAATCCCCAGCTGCCAATGCCACCATCAATGCTTGCTCCAGCAATCCCTAGCCATTGACACCACCATCAGCACTGACCCCAGCAATCCCTGGCCCATCACTGGCAACCCCCAATGCCCTCCTTTCCCAATTAGGCAACTATCACAACTCGCGCATCAACACATCACCCCAGCCTGAACCCTGTGCCCACACCTCCTTGCCTCTCTACACAGTTCATGCCTCCACACGCTCCCAAAGCAAGACCCATGCTTTGTGAGCTTCCTTTACACCACTTGACTGACCCCAATGCCCACAGCACCCTTGTATGATCCCCGGACTTCAGCAAGAGTCCCAGTGCCATTGCACGACTCCTTGCATGAACCCTGGGCTCTAACAAGGACCCCTGCACCATGACTTGCCCCAGAGCCCAGGCCCATGCTTTGGAGCCTCCCCACCCCTCATATATAAGTCATAGCATAGCGTCTGGTACAGTAGTGTTGATAATAGTTGGATAGTTGACCTAGTATTACTATCCCTGCTTGGAGGATACCCATGACATGGCACTCCAGGTTGTCTACTGTCCACTTAGCCTGCTCTTCTGCTCCCAAGTATAGATGGACTATAGCCACCTTCTATTCTGTGTAGGTGTAGGGACACCCCAGCTTGTTTCTGGTGGTCCCCTCAAACTGTGGAATACATGTTTATAGTTCTGCCATGTTGTATATGACATAACATGCCATGCTGTGATCTTTGGTAACTTAGCAGTCCTGAAATAGATACTCCAACTCCTGGAAGTAGTGAGGCAATTCCTGGGGCTTACTCTTGTTCCACTTAGAAGCTATTCTGCTCCCCCTGGTTGGCATTCTTGGTGCTGGTATTTCCTCTATTTGTTGAGGCCTTACTGCTGTAGTCTGCTTTGGTGTGGCTTGATTGAATAAAGATAACAGTGTTATAGGTACCAAAATATCAAATGAAAAATACTTGTCAAAGGGGGTGCCCAGTGATGGTTCCCTTATGAAGTAGTTGTAGGCATTCTCAGTGGATAGTCATGCTAGTGCTTCCTGTAATTCCTTTTCAAGATTCTGGGGTCTGGGAGGCTCAGGTGGCATTACCAAAGTTGTTGGTTTGGTTTGCACTGGATAAGTTGTTGTAGATGGTGTCAGTTTAACTTCAGCAGCTTCCCAGTACTTTTTCTGTGCTCTAGTTTCTGGTGGTATTCTGCCCAAGAGTCCCTCATGGTGGGCTCCAATATGATAGTGCCACATATATCTTATTTGTGGAATTTATACTTGAGTCCAGTATTTGATAATCAGTAGGGGTTTAGGCAATAAGGAGTGACAGTTAGTATAATGCAAAAGGACTCAAAACATGACCATCAGAAAGAAGATAATTATTCCAGAAATTTGGTGTGCTAATGGTAACAGTAGCAAAAAGGAGATGACATGGACAGAAGGTGAACAATGATGCTGGTGCTACCAGACTCAAAGCTACTCAAGATTTACAGCTTGACTTGGGGGGACCATCCAGCTCTCAGGCTTTGCAGACTCTGACTGGGCAAGCTGCTCAAATACCTAACAAAGCATTAGCAGCTTCACCTAGAACTACAAATCTGGGGCCATATCATGGGCAGTGCAGAAACAGCAAACCATGGCAGCCTCCTCATGTGAGGCAGAATACATAGCAGTGTTCAAGAGTGTCTAGGAATGTATATAGTTGAGGGCTTTACTCACTGTCACAACCCCCCCTTTTTTCCTTCCCTTTCACTCTTTGGCCCTCCTTCCTCATGCCCCCTTGTCTGCCCTGCCCCACCCTTGGTCCAGCCCTCCTCCACCCCCCCCTGCCCACTTTTTGTTTCTCCCACATGGCTCATTGGTGCATCAGCTTCCTTCCCCACCGGGGTTTGCCTACTAGGTGGCGCATCTGCTTCCTGCCCCGTTTGTATTAGCTCTGGGCCATAGCCCCCTGCTCCCAAAGCACACTCTACCACCTCAGGACAACACCACCAACTCCCCAGCTGCCCCGCCAACCACCACCACAATGCCATGCCAACCACTACCATGACCCACCATCATAACGCCCATCAACTCTGGGTTTGCTGCCCCCCCAACCCTGACACCCAGCAATCACCACACCCCTAACTTCCCTGCATCAACCTGGATCATTCCCATGGTATGGCCTACCATCAGACACATCACCCCAGCATTATCCGGTGATCACTCTTATTACCCTGGTGATTATGCCTGACATCCACAGCCATGGCCCGGCCCACCACTGTCTGTATCACCTGGCAATCACCTCAGTAATCATGCCTGACATTAGACACTACTGACCACACCATTCATGAAGTCCTTTCCATTGTATACTTAAGGCATAGATAGACAACATGTACACTAGTCTTGATATTGCACACATTTGCCTGATCTCTTTGCCTTGTACTCATCTGTATCTCATCTCAGCTCTCTCATCTATTTCTGTAAACTCTTTTCCTTTCCCTCTAAGTCTCTTTACTCTTTAACTCATCTCTTCTCATCCCTTTCTCACTGATCTCCTTGACTCATTCTCATCTTGTCCCATCTCATTTCTCTTCTCTTCTCTTTTTCTTCCTCAAGCTCATCTCGACCCCATCTCACCTTGCCCTTCTCCAGACTAAGCTCAGACTTACTCCACTACCCCCGGACCAATGCCCTGCATCCTGGAGCACTCTGTGCAGCCCTGAACTTGCCCCAGACACTTGGGACTACCCCCTTCTAAGCCTATAAGTCAAAATCACCCACACAAACCCTCAGACTTAACCCCAGACTTCATCCTCACATAGGACTTTGTACCCATAGCCACCTCAAGTCCACCCTGTAAGGTCTTGCTTAAGAAAAAAGCCCCTGCAGTCAATGGAACCTGACACATCCCATGCCCCTACCCCACTCTGTTTCTCACTTTATCTCTCCCAATAAACTCTATTTTCCTCTCTGTTTGTTCAATCTTCAGTCCTCTACTCCTTTTGTGCCCTCCTGTGACCCATCTTGGGTCCCTTCTCACTGCCATCAGACTACCTCAAGGTACTTTGGACTTTGCACTAAAGCTTACTTCTGCTTCTGTCACCCTTCTGAGCTGCTCCAACTAGTGGGTTTCTTGCTCTATAGAGAGCCCCCAGGTCAGTGGTCCCTGACACTCACAGGCATACATCACAACCAACAACAATGTTCTGCAACAATGACTCTACAACCACACTATCTGAAGATCTTCTTCTCCATGCCTGAATTAAACATGTCAATATTAAGTACCACTTCCTATGTGAGTGAGTACAGTTTAATGAGATAGTCCTGCACTGAGTTCCCTCCAAAGAAGACGTTGCCAATATATTTATGAAGGCACTAGCCTCATCAGCCTTCCTACATCTGCACCCATGCCTTGGCCTTCAATGAACGTATATCACCACAATTCCATGTGAGGAGGAGTGTCTGTGGTGAAGAGGAGTGTTGGACATCAACCTCAATAATATCACACAGTCACTCTTCACACAGGGATGCAGTTAGGGCCACCTACTACACTGTCACATTCATACAGTACAACATACTTTACTATGAACAATGGCCTCATTGTCCACCCATATCTATATAAACATGGACACATTGTAAAATACCCTAAGTCACTCATGTCGGACTGAGGGTAAGCAAACACTTATATCTACACACATACATTACTGACTGAACCATAGACTAATCTGATATTGTCTTAGGTACAGTCATTCAAATACAGTCAATTATATTGGACTGAGGACTAATCTGATATTGTCTTAGATACAGTATACATGGTCTGATAATGTGTTCAATAGCTTCAAGTCTACTGGGTCTAAGTAGTCTATCACAATGGTTTCCCTGACTTTCTCATCCTTGTTGTTCGTCTCTGTCGGTCCAGATGTTTTGTAGGGTTTGTTTGTCCTCGACCGTATGTTGGCAGGTTTGTACATTCATCATCTTGTGATGTCGATCGAGGTTCAATTGTAACCCGGTTGTCACTTACGTAAGCACTAATCCGTTTCATTTGAACTTCTAACAAGCGAACGAAGGAATGCAAGGATTTAACAAGTATGTCTTTTCCATATCCACTGACACTCCAAATTGACACAGATTCTAGATATTATCCTCCAGACTATGATCCTTCATATGGCAGTCTTAACTCATACAGAGGTTCTTCCACTCCATGCTGTGAGAAATCATATATAAGTGGGTTTTTCGGTAGGGAAGCATGCCTTAGGAGATAGAGCTCGCAAGCTTGATCGAGGGATTCTTATCACCCGCTTCGAACTACCATTCAACATCTGGTGGTGCGTGTATATCTTGATTTGTACTACCTTATACCAAACGTTTCATAGCGGGACATGTAACAATCACATCGGCATGGGCGTACGCTATAATGCCGAAAAGAAAAAGATCGGGAACTATTACTCCACGCCTATATATTCCTTTCGATGCAAGTGTCACCTATGTGATGGGTGGTTTGAGATTCAGACCGACCCCAAAGTGAGCATCAGTCATTCTGCGGCGAGTATCTTTGACGCTGACTCTCATATAGAACACTCGCTATGTGGTTGTTTCAGGAGCAAGGCAGAAGAACGAAGATTGGAACCCAGAAGAAAACGGCGGGTTTGCCGTTCACGGTATGGAAGAATCTCTACATTCTTTATTGAAGCCTTAATTATCAACAGACACGGAGGGAACTGCCGTGCCTGCAGATCCCTTGGCAGCCCTGGAAAAAACAACTGACGCGCAGAACAACTTGACGAAAGTTGAAGTGCCGCGTCTTGAATCCCTGCAAGTCTTGTCCGAACATTACAATGCAGATCCATATATACTATCCAGCAAAGTTCGAAAACGTTTTAGAGATGTAAAGAAGGTTGAGCAACAAAAGCAAAAGGCGGATGACTATATCAAGAATATTTATGGGTTGCCAGACTCCCTGAGCCTGCTGGAAGAAGACGAGGAGACGATAAAGGAGGCTAAAGAAGAATGGGAACGAGGACAACGCGAATTGAGTGCCAAAGAGACTAACAAACGACGGCGACTAAATGTCGGCAACATGTCAATCCCTTCGTCTTCTTCGAGAGGTCTATCGACGACCATGACACGATCGAGTAATTCTGCCGACTCATTACGCGCTCGAATATTAGAGAATACTGCCCGTCGGACGAAATCGTTCGGTCGATCTGTGACCGGGGCGAACGGTTAGATGTGTCCTTCCTTATCTACTATCCCTAGATCGACCTGTAGCCATACTCTACTTTCGTGTATCCAGACATTTGCCGTGTTAAAATGTTATTATTGACCCTCTCTCTTGTTGAACCAGTGATAAATCGTGAGAGTCGATAGCAGTAAAACAACAGTTATGTGGTACAGAGAGCAGTAATCAAGGAATATAATAATGACAATGCTACGGGAGATATTGAATCGAGGGACGATACTCCAAGGGGAACCATAATATAAAATAAACCAAAACCAGGTTGAATTATGGAGCGACGAGCGATGATGTTAGTGAGTGGGATAAGGGAAATGACGAGAATAAACTATGGATCCTATACGTACTATGAATTGAAGATGGCCCACGGCTGTTCCAGTGTAGGCATCGGACTGTCCCATTTCCATCCATCAGCAGTGTGATAATATGCGGATTCTCCTCCATCAATCTCTTTCCACGGGCCAAGCCGTAGAAGATCCGGCAACTCCTCAGTTTTCGGCGGCTCCATTGACAGCAATACATGTTGTGCGGGATCAGCCTCCGAGCCTGAATCAGGACTAGGACCGGTGGATGATAGCTCTGGAGTTGCTGCCTTTGAATCGGTATCATTCTCTTCATCAGCCGCAGTGAAGGATGAAAAGTCAAAAAATTCAACAAATTCGTCGGGGTGAGGTTTGCTCGTTGTCGCTTGCGAAGGCTCTCCTAGTGAACCAAATGATGAGAAGCCATGGAGCGCGTCTGGACCATCCGGTGCGCTGCCATATCCCTTGAGAATCTGATCTAATGTCTCTGAGATATCAGATGACAATGCCTCTTGCTGCCCTTCTCCCGCCATCTTGATGAACTCCGTCATTTGCTCTAAAAATGCGCTGGCGTCCTCTTCAGTCTTGATATTTTCAATCACCTCATCCTTTTTGACAACAGCATCATCGGTTGGACCACCCCATTCACCTTCAGTCTTGGGGCGCTTTGGTGGTGATGGCTCGTTAATAACACTAGACCCCGAAGCGCCCGGACTAGCTTCAGACGCATTGTTGACTTCATCTCTCTGTCGTTTGGACGACGCTCCACCAGCTGCAGGTGGCGTGGGTGCTTGCTCGGTTGCAGGTGGCTGTATGTTTTTGACGGAGGAACGACGTTTCGGAATGCTTTTGGGTTTCACAGGAGTTTTGCCTTTGGGAGATTTAGGGGCAGGGGGAGATGAGGCAGTGGGTGTAGAGGCACTAGCAACAGGGGTTGAGGCTGAATAGGATGGGGGCGTTGGTGTAGAGACAGCGTTAGGCGTCGAACCAGAAGGCTTCTTGACGACTCCTGGTGGACGAAGGTTCATCGTAGAGCGGTTGGCAGGAGCGAGTGATGGAGGGGGCACAGGTTGTTGGGGAAGTGAGGGGGGCCGAGCTATCTCCTGTACGGATGGATTGTTCAGTGATATATTGTTGCCCAAAGAGTGTACATTCGTTTGCTGAGATGAACCCATGTGTTGCCGAAGGTGGCCATGCATACGGTCATTGGCTATTTGGACCTGCCGCATCATCATCCTAAGACCATCGAGCGTAATGATATAACGAGGATTGGGGCCATTTAACAAATTTCTTTGTTGTAACACGGTCAACATCTTGAAAATTCCTTGTCACTCGACAAAGCGAAGCCACCGAATTTAAAACACGCACTATCAAAACCAATCGCTTGATGAAGTCCTCAGATTTCAAAACAAAGAGATAAGTGGGGAGTTTGTTTTCAATCTCTTGCGCAACCCCACAAAGCTGATTGAGGATGGTATTGAACTCCGCTCTTTGCTCCACAGGAACTTCGGTTCGTGTGTTTAGCATGCGCAAACCTGAAAGAAAATATCAACTCAGATATACAAAGACATCGTGGTTAGATGAGACAAACATTGGGTCTTGGACTCATTTTTGATTCTCTGCAAGATTTCATGGAGATTTTTTGGCTGAGTGACGAGGGTCCCATTCTGCATATTCGGATGTGACGGCTGAGGTATCGTTGTTTGACGGTTATCCACGAAATTGTTGCCTGATATTGACGTCGGCAACCCATTCTGGTGTGGAAGGAAACTCGGGTGTTGGCTGGGAGCGCTTTGATGAGAGCCGTTATGAAATGGTGGCCCTGGGACAGGAGTGCCGTGCTGTTCAGTAGAGCGAATGCCCTGGTTCAACTGGCCTCTAAACATTCCTTGCTCCATAGCTGTCCTCTGTAGATTAGCTCTGTGCGACTCAACAAAAGATATTATTCCTTCTTGGACACCTTGACGCCTCAGCTCTTCGACGGACTGATGCGCATAGTTAACAACCATCTGCATCTGAAACCCGTTCAGCGCTCCGCGTGGATTTTGGTTTGGAAGTTTATTTGAATTTCCTGCTGCTGCTGCTTGTGTTTGAGCAATCTGGGCCTTCCGCCTGGATTCCATGACGGAATCGATGTAGACCCGATCAAAGGACGCAAGGTACTCTCGATATACCTGTGCGAGGCGCTGGGCTAGACCCGGCCCGGCCCTTGCTGGCTCTGCTTCGCTGCCAGGAAAGTTAACAAAACCCATCCTGCCTCCAATGACACCCCAAAGATCCTGCGTAGCAACCTTGTGATGGCGTTTTATTTGTAGATAACTCGGAGTCGTTTAAAATAAATACCTTTGAAATTCCCCCTTCTTGCATAACACAGGTATGCAGCATGTAGAGGTCAATATCGCGACCCTCGTAATTCATCATACGAGGATCGTGCTTCACCCCGTGAGTTGAACAGAATTTCTTATATGCATTGTCAAACCGACTCTTCTCCAATGGGGGTGGAAGCTGCATGGTTCCTGAAGGCGACGGTTGCAAGCCAATCGGGCCAGTCAAAGGTGATGACGCTGGACCGCTGGCACTAGTCATGGGAAAAGGAAACTGAGGATTCATATTCGGCGATAACTGGTTAGGTAAAGACGGGCCCGGACCTGGGGCCCCTAATGGCCCAGTCGGATGGGATCGCTGCACGGAGGGTGGCCGGGGAATAGCACCTGACAGACCCGGTGGGCGATTGATTGGCTGGGCCTGTTGATAGATTAGAGGGATGGAAGGACACTGAGAAATACTAGTCTCGCCAACCTGTGGAGCGTTCTGTGGCTGTCCTGGCGCCATTTGAGAGGTTGCATTGTAGTTCCAAGGCGGCTGTCCTGAGCCATGAGCTTGTTGTGCTTGCGCTTGTGCCATTGCGGTGCTGGTGGATATGAATCAATGGAAGCTAATTAAATCACAAGGTAACGGGCCAGATGACGCACAAGTTGTTCAAGGCGGATACCATCTTGGCTAAATACTCTTTCCTCACTCTAATGTCTTCTGACAGAAGTCGCATTCTTGCTAGGGTCTGCGCGTCCGAAGTGAGACCTCGTTGGCTCCCCAGTTGATTCAATTCCCGCTCTCGAGCTACAATGTGGTTGCGGAGGGCCTTGATCCGTTCGTTGAGTTCCATGGGAGAAACTTTGCGTTGTTGCTGCTGTTGCTGTGGGTTGAGCCCACTTGCCATAAGGTTGGAACCTGGATTTCCAGGTGAAGGCCGACGATCGATTACTCCTGATGCAAAAAGCCCTGCAGGAGGAGACTGACCCATGTTTGGGAGCTGCTGAGCTTGTTGTTGCACGGCTCTCTGGTGCTCAAGACGCTGGGTAAGATTGACTGGTCCGGGCTGATTTTGAGCAAGCAACATTTCAAGCTGTCTAGCATGACCGGAATTCGCGTTTGCTTGTAAAGCTTGTAACATGGCATTGCGATTCGCCGGTTGCTGCTGCTGTTGTTGTTGCATGCCAGGATTTGACATGCCGGATGGGAAACCAGGAGGCTGCGATGTGCCGGAGCCCGGATCCAGGAAAGATTGGTTCTGGAGGTGTGATTGGCTGTTACCCAGACCACTACCCAAGTCGCCCAATGGTTGACCATTGAGGGAAAATTGTTGCTGGTTGTGTTGCATGCCCTGCATACGAGCTAAATTCTGGTTCCGGAGGATATCCATCATCTGGTGGAAGAACGATGACGGTTAGACAGAATCCAAAGAAGGCTTTACGTAACAGGGTCGGAGGAGAGGTGGAGGACACGATAAGATGAAGAAAAGAAATTTAATGAGTGTGGAACGGCGGCAGGCTAGTAGTCACGGGTACTGCACGACCTCGTGCAAATGTGTTGGTACACGATGTACTTTGCAGTTCTGTGAGGGAACACACACTGCTCATGCCGAGTGGAACGAGACAAGTGGATGAATCAAGGTAGAAAAAACTTGCCTGAGAATTCTGCTGCTGCTGATTCATGTCACCTCCTGCGCCTGGCGGACGATTATATTGGATTTGTTGTGGTTGCTGCCATATATGACCAATGTCTGTAAACGACTGATGGGGGTCCTGTGGCTGCTGCTGCTGCTGCTGCTGTTGATTTAGCTGTTGCTGCTGTTGAGTCTGCTGCTGCTGCTGCATGAGCGCAGGGCTGAAGTTGGGCATCATGGGGTATTGGGGTAAACGATCAGCCATTTATCCTGAGGGCTTAGTAGGCCCTGGAGAACAAGAGGACCACAGGGGGCGGTATAAAGTGGTGTAGGATGTCCTTTGCAGCGAAGAGACTGTTGGGGACGGGGGACGGGGAGGTGATCAGAGGGCGTAGTGGTGGGAGCGAAACGAGGAGTCGCACTTTGGCTGTGGCTGACAAGGTTCCATGTTTGTGACAGTTGACAAGTTATTATTATAGATAATTATTTATTTCTTCTGCTAAGTCTCTCAGCGCATCGACTCTGGCCATCTGACCTTTCTTATGCCCAATTGCGGCCGTACTTCGAATCTGTTCTGTGCTCATCGTGGCAGAGTGCAACCTCTTGACTATACCTTGCGTATCCCAACAATAGTAGTTTTCGTTTCCACGCACGGTCCATCCTTGCGCATATGTACTTTGTATTCCGAAACGCGTCTCACTCATGTCTCCCGACCCCGACCTCCACGGCTCCTTCCGTTTCAAGCATGCCGACAATGCTTGCATTTGGCAAGTCTCATCAATGTCTGTGCCCTCGGGCCTTGCATTGTCCCGCACATGTCAACCGCGGTGGATAACTTCCCTAATTAGTCCTCCCGACTTTGTCTCGCAAGATCTGGTCGCAATCACTCCTCATCAAATGCATGAGATAAATCTGACATTCCTCGGTATTATCTGTCATCCAACGCAAGCTACAGCTTTTGCCATGTCGTTCAGAAAAATCATTCATGTCCGTAACATGTGGCAAATTCCGTGGAAGTCCAGAAATTCTTCAGAGTGACATATGTATCCTGTACAAATGGACTTTGATCAAGTACCTACCGACCTTCGGCTTCTTGCGGTGCATGGGACATCATCTCTACTCTCCCTTCAGCTGTGTAGACCAGAGTTTTCTTCCTTCGTGTGGTGCAGCGTACTTCCGCGAGCTCTGAAGTTTGCCCATTTTCAACTATATTCACCTCCTATCAGGAGAACATCTTCCGACTACACTCTCCAGAAACTCCTCGGCGTCCCAAAATCTGAGCTTGACCATTCCAGAATGTTGCTCAGAACCACTCATAAGGACCTACCACCCTTTCTCCATCCTCCACGGACCGCCAGACCCAGCTTGATCTATACCCATTTCCCTTCGGACCGGTTGGCATGTGTATATCTGGACTTTATAAGAGATCACTCGCCATTTGACTGCTTTTGTTTAGGAGAAACCGGATCACTTAATGTGAGGGACTCGGGTCGGTCAATCAACTCCTTTGCGTCAAGTTATACACATGGCCGAGGTCCAAATGTACGCTGGACGTCATAGATTCAGGGCTCGATGTCCCACAGCTCCATGGCCTATAGTGCCATTTCAGGTCTCGCTTTTCAATTAGGAATTGTACAGACGTATGCCATGTTTTAACACTCGCCTGTTTTAAGTTGACTTTTCTCGCTAAGCTTGATGCAGCTATCAAGAACCAACGTGAGTCTTCCCGCTGTCTAATGCCGGTCACCGATCTACAACTGTCCGATTTTGTCTTGAAAATTGGTGTGTATGTACATAGTCGGGTTTGAAAGCAAGCCCCACTCTGAGGGCATACATCCCTAATCAGACAAACCAGCGCTTCCTCGTGTACAGTTACGAAGTTTATACTCTCATGCTTATAATCGGAACATGACTTCGGTGCAGGAACCTCAAGAGTGGGTGAAGTCAGTCACCTAGGTGACAACATCTGTGCGATAGCTAGACAAAGTTGGCCTGCCCATCATTTTGATCTGCCCACATATGGTCAGTCGTGGAAACATTCTGGGGTCGATTCAGAACGAAAAGGCAATAAAACCTCATTTCATTTATTGACTGAAATCAGAGTAATTAGTGAAATTTGGGATTTGTATGCAATCCCGTGGACCAAAAGAAGCGTAGAATAGAAACATTACATGTCATTTACAGAGAACGAGCAAAGGGATTAGCTAGATGCAAAACGAAGATGAACCATGGAGATGCGATCGGTGCGATGTGCAGGGAACAATGATGGATACATGGAATAATACAAGGTTGAATGCGTTCTACGGACGGCTGCTTGGACCAACAATAATGATGGCGTTATTCCCAGAACTGTGATCGTTGTGATCATCATCTTTAATAGGGATTGGAGGTCCAGACTCGAGTATCACATCTCCGTCAGAGTCGGTATCATCATAGTCATCGTCATCACCACTGGCCAGAAGCGCGTTCACGTCGTCGATCTTCTTGACAAACGGCGGAGGGCCAACGGCTAGAACAGTATCGCCACCTTCTTCATCATCGACTATCTGAACAGCATCTTCACCATCCGTTGTCGCTCCGTCTTCACTGACGTTGTTCACTTCCTTCCTAAACCAATAGCGAAGTCCGACGGGGATCATCACTCCTACAGCAATGGCGGCTAACCCGAAAAAGTTGCGCCAGCTGAGGAGATGGAAGTCATCCGCGCTTGTCATCTCATCAAGGCCACCACCTATAGTAGTATGTATCACTGAAACACCAAAGACGCCAAGCCAGGTGCTAATCCAGAACGGGACAATACCGATACCAACATGCGGGCACACAACGTTGACGACCCAATGTGGGGGGAGTGGGGCGATGCGCAAGACAATGAGGAAAGAGATCACATTCTCTTTGTTGGCTTGGATCTTGCATGCCCACTTGTCAAGTATGGCTTTCCATTTAGGCAGAGTAAGGAGAGCGGGCCCAAGGGCGGCAGAGATGAGATAACAAAGAGAGGCGCCACATGCGACGCAAGTGCAGGCGAGGGGGAGGGCGCGTGCGACGCCCCATACAGCGCCACCGAGGATGGAAAGGTACATTGACCCGGGAAGAGAGAATGCTTGAAGGCTATGCGCGAGTTATCAGTACGGAGTTTCGAACCGGGAAAAGAAACAGACAAAAGATATGTGATCACATAGCAAATTACTATGCGGTAGGGATAGATGTCGCGGTATTTCTTAAGCAGGGCATTGAGTTCTTGCAGCTGCACGAACGACTTTGGAATGCGCAACCGAGGCCGGTCGTCTCTGCAAAGGTATTAGTCAACTCGTACAGAGTGATGGCAACCAAACTTGCTCTTCTAAAGTTGGAAGGGCCAGCCACAAGGCCAGGCTAAGAAAGACGGAAGAAACTACAAAGATAGCGGCCATCTTGAGGGTAGCATTGAGAACGACCCTGCGGGAGGAGGGTCTGGAAGGGGTGTGGGCGGTGCCATAGGAGGGAGTGGCCGGGGTAAGAAGGGGTGACCGGTCGTCGTGATCATCGTTGTTGACGGTGGCCAGCGTGTATGTCGAGTGGTTGCGATGGTGTGTCGAGACAAACGCCAGATTTCGTGGTGGCATGGCGGTTGCACCTCTAGTTCAGACCCAACTCTAGGGTTTCGAGTCCTCATGTTTATCAAAAACTGCATTACAAACGAAAGTATTATACATAGACGACATATGACCCTATCACTGGCCGGTGGTCGCTCCTCCCCTGCAGCCGCCGCATCCCCCGGTCATCCAGCGTGTCATAACTCAGACACACTACGTCGCCCTTTCTAGGTGTAACCACGACGTCTGCACTCGAGGGTCGCTCTATAGACGTACTGCTTTGTGTATTATGTGAGAACAAGGAGGGGAGGAACCGCCAACGGGATGAGGACGCTGACGGCTGGGTATCTAGATGTGGGTATTGTTGCAGCGTTAGAGAACGTGGCATCTCTCCTGAAGCTGTCATGCGCCGCCGCGCTTGATCGTGATGGTTGTTCGTGTCAGACGGTGAAGATAGTGCAGAACTCGTCCGCCGGAGTTCCGGGTAGGTATAATGTCTAGTAGGCGATGTTGGTCGTGATTGATCGTTCAGAGATGGAGACGGTACAGTGCGGAAAAGGGGTGCGGCGTCATCTGGGATGGTGTATGCGGGCATTGATTGTAGTTCCTGCAGTCGTGGTTCATCCGTGAACTTGGGTATTTCAAATGTCTCGGCGGAGGCTAGAGAGTCTTTGCGCACGCGCGCAGACAAAGGCCGAAACGCGTTGACGAAAAACTGGCCCACTTTGATGCGAGAGCGCCAAAAAGGCTCATGACTATCTCCATCCCCGGGTACGGGCTCGGGTATTACTGTGGATCTCCAAAGTATCCGATCACACCAACTTGGTACACGCTTCTTGTGAGACGAATCGTACACTCCTTTGTCATTGTCATTGTCTTCTTCCTTTGGAAGGCCAGATTTTGTAGAATTGACCGAAACCATCTGTAGTGGCTGCAGACGCGCCTTTTCCATGGGGTCTACGGAATCAAGAGCAGTCATGGGCAGCAGCGAACCATTAGACGTCACGTCAATTGGGCATGAGGCCTTGCTTGCTACATTTTCGTGCGACCAAGCCTGCTGTGACTTCGGTTTGAGAGAGGACAAGAAAGGTAACCACCTAGTTTTGACTTTGTGGGCGGCGGCTGCTACAGAGACCTTACTCGTCAAACTTGTCATAGTTTGCGAGGAAGGTGACAGAGACAAATCTTCATCTTCAGGGTCATATTCAGTAGCTCGTGAATGAGTTGATGTGCAGAGGGATGACGCAAAAGATACAGCTTCTTCACCCTCGGCCTCGGCTTCTTCTTCTTCCTCTTTCTCCTCAAGCTCTTCAATTTCCTTCTTCTCAACTTCACTCAAACTGCGAGATCGTTCATCTAGTCGCTGACAGCGGCCAAGTGGCGATTTCCGACGTTTTGAGTTTTTCAATGTACGCAAAACATCATATTTGAAGGTGGGAGGGAAATTGATCGCTGCCTCCTTGAATCCATCGAACACCTTACTGCTCTTCATTAGGTTTGTGAGTTGGTCAAAAGCTAACGCTTGAGCATATTCTGGCAGACATTCAGAGAGTGACCGGCCACACCGATACTATGCTTACCTTTTCTCGACAACAGCCAGTCGGCGTGGAGTCGAGATATGTTGAGTCGGAAATTAAGATCACCACAGAGGAATGTGTAGTCAAACTTGTCGGTGATATCTAGGTGTAACGCATGAGCATTGTCCTTGGGCCGAGTGAATTCCACCACCTTCAGCCATGACTCGTGGGTCGCCATGTTCCAGAAAATCATCGACGGCAAGTTCAGTCTAGTCCATAGTGAACGAAGAACAGATTGAAAGGGTTGTGACTTACCTTGATTTTAACCAAGTTGGACAACCTGTGATTAAGTTTTCCTTCGTGTGCTGGAAGAAATTATAAATGCGACATTAAAGCCTGAACCGATTGGAAATCACCTGCAAGGTGTGCATTCAGAAACAAAAATGTTGTACCATCAAGATTTATTGTGATCCCAACTCCACCCTTGTTTCCTACACGCCCACCAATAAGTCCCGCAGTGACTACAGAGCGCGAGGTGCCTCGAATGAGCGGACGCAGGTCACGGTGGATGAATAGTGCGAGATATATCCCCATCATGCGCTCCTTGACAAGGAGCTGGTATGGGCCCTTCTTTGGCTCTTTAAACATCGGGCGTGGTGCGAGGGGCTTGGGAAATCCTATATCGGCTACAGTAGGAGAGCTTGTGCGCGCTCCGCTACCTTGACATAACCAGTCTTCGATCATGGATGTCCACCCGGACGGAGGCTCATGGAGTTGATCTTCGTCTTTGTCTTTATGTCGTGAACGTAGTTTGTCCAAGTCGCGGCTTTCTCGATCCCTATCCTTGTCCTTTTCAATCAACTTGTTCAAACTTGCGCCAAGACCCATTGGAATTCCTGGTAACTCAGCTGAGTGACGCAAACACCAAATCAAAGATGCTAAATGAAGTACCTGAAGAAGACGGGCACTCTTGTCCTGCGCTAGATTCTCATGCATGAGCAGCGCTAAGAGGAGAAACACGCGTTCCAACTTACACCACGACGAGATGATAAGGGTGGGCAGCTTCAAGTGGGAAATTCGGAATCGACTCTGAGGTGGTAGAGTGTGACGCGTTCCAGAGAGGCACCTTACCGAGGAGTTCTTCCAAGTCGCCCTAGGATAAAATTAGGAATACAAGTCAGTTCTCACAAGGCACGAACAAGCCTTTGGGACGGAATCATGCATATTCCAAGTGACTATACGAATTTTGAGACCTCTGAGGACCTTGCGGGTCGTCGACGCTGACTTGGGTGGTGAAAGAGATGTAGTAGACCTTTCAGGAATATTAGACGCCGGTGGAAAGAGGGCTTGTAGACGAGCCAGTACTGCAGGCTGCCCGGCTGTTGGATGTATTAGCTACATAGTTTCTGAGAGAAGACAATGGAATCAACCGGGGCCTGGGCGCTGGCACTGGGCTAGTGAACAAGACCTGGTATTAGGCATTGCGTGAAGATGAGGAAAACAGGTCGACGAGAGACAGCGGGCCTCTTCATTCAGACACTGACCATGGTCGTCGATGTGGTCGAATCGGCGCCAACATAACCTACTATATTGTATGAAGTTGAGTGCCTATGGGGGCATAGCTCAGTTGGGAGAGCAGCAGACTGAAGCTTGTGTGATTTCTGAAGGTCCCGCGTTCAATCCGCGGTGCCCCCATTTTAAAAAAGAAATCCCGGAATTTTTTCCCCTTACCCTTAATACAAGTAACTGCACTTCCCCTCACAAATTATGCGCTCCAAAGCATATAAATTACCTGATATACATGGTATACAATTAGCTAAGTGTATTATGTATCTACGGTTATCAGATTATAGAAACGTTTAACATATTCCACGGTTGATTGGTCTCCAGTGTTCTAGACCAACCATCACGAAACCATTCCGTCGATGGACATCGTCACATACCTTAGTCAGGTCGTCGCTGATCTTGATGCACGGTTCGTTACTGATCGAAGACAGTTTGATTACGATATTGAGTGCCTTGCTCTTCTCTGCTCTCCCACTAGAAGCGGTTTGGAAGTCATTCGTGAAGAAGGTTCCAATGCCGTAAGAGGCTGTAAAGGAAGTGAGCAGGTAATCGCGTCGGAAGGGAAGAAAAACGCATACCTTGCTCGAAACCGAGTTCATTGACCTGCTTCTGCAGCCGGATGGCCTTGTCGACGGTTAGCGAGTCTGAATATATGATGGCCTTTGTACGAGGATCGATCCCAAGTGATTCGTACATCTTCTTCACACGCGGTCCGAAAGCGAAAGGGTCACCAGAATCTTGGCGCAGGCCTCTCCATCTTTGCGCACATTCTCTATCTGCGGTGAAGTCCTGCACACATTGTATATCGCGCACTTTAAAAGAAACATGCTTGGACACACCTTGAAAAAGGCTTGTGTGGTGAAGGTGTCTGTCAACGCAATCAAAAGAGAGTCAGGATAGACAGCCTCCCAAAGGTTTAGTGACGTTGAATGAGTGTTCTCGTAGCCCTTTATGGCCGCAACCTAACCGTGTTGGAATAAGCCGACCGGCCGGGTATTTTAGGCTAAAGATGGCCGACTTACACCCATGAACCACTCACTGGAAAGTTTGATGTGATGTGAGTAGACAGCGATGACACGAACGATCAAGATGACCTACTGTGCAATTGTGCCTATAGGGGTGAGATTATACTTTTGAGCAAAGTGCACCTGTGTGGCAGTGTCAATTTTCCTTCCCGCGGAGTGACTCATTCACAAAGCTTACGTTGCTCGTTCCGCTGAAGCGACCCTTCTGAGGAACATCGCGTGATGCACGAACAAGGGCTCGGACGACAAGATCTTGGGTGTGATATGATCGTCTGCGTCTAGTACCAAATTCGCTGAATGTACATCCTGCGTCCAGGAGTTTACAACCTTTGTCATAAGCAGAATCTGACAGACAGCTGAGACACAAATAGTTTGACGTGCAGTGGCAGATTGCTCACTTTCCTGATTATCATAGTTCCAATTGACATCGACTGAGTGGAAGAAGCATTCACTCAGTGTGGACATCAACGGGACTTCCCAAAGGATTGTTTCGACCCAGGGACCCGAGATTTCGATTTCCACGTTTCCTAATAACCCGTCGGCAGACACTGGCACGAACGTGGTGCGGACCTGTTCGGGTTTATATCTGTAGGAAGCAAGGAAGGACAGGTAGGCGGGCTTGAAGTATGGGCAGGTTTGCTGGAGCCAATCGTGTTCTTGCTGGGTTAGGGAGAGGTCGGTGAACTCTGTGAAGAGATGATGAACATATGTCTCAAAGTATCAAGCAAGACGAACGAGACACGGCTGTACGAAAGCGTTCAACACATTGACGAGAAAAAAGGCGCGTCTTGTCGCGGTTGGTGAAACGATAAGTAGCTGATACGTCGGGAAAGTGGTGGAGGACGGCTTGCTGCATGGTGAGCTACCAACGGGGTTTAGAAAGCGACAAGACGAGGAGAGACGAGGGACCTTGTAGAGATCTGTGTCGAGGATGGAGGGTGGCGAAGATACTGGTGCAGACGACATGGCGGATTGAGTAAGAAAGTGGGCTCGAACACGGACTATTATATAAATAAGTAGCAAGAGACTAGAGATATACATATGGCTGTTACAAAGGAGATACTGCCGCTTAATCAGGTCGATCAAACTTTAATTACCCGCATTACCCGTGACTTATAATTGACTCTTGCTTCCTGCATCCATCTGTAATGGTCCGGTCAATCTTTTGCCAAGCACGTCCATTTGTTCACGTCTTCACAGGCCTCACGGATCGAGATACTCAACCAAGGCGGCTTTCGCTCCGATGGCAGGCGCCAGTTCGAATTGCGCGACATGTCCATTGATCTTGCTCAGCAAGGCCAGGCTGATGGCTCTGCCGTGGTCACACACGGTTTGACTCACGTTCTCGTGTCTGTCTTCGGCCCCCGAGAACCCAAAGTGCGCTCGCAAGCCATTCATGATCGCGCCAATATCAATGTCGAAGTCGCTGTCGCTGCATTTAGCACCGGCGACCGCCGAAAACGCGCCCGTGGTGACAAGTGAGTCGTACGTGATGCAACAGAGAAATCGATTCACGACGCTCTATAGACGGATCCTTGAGCTCGCCGCTACTGTCAAGTCTACATTTGAACCCGTTGTACAGACGAATCTCTATCCTCGTTCACAGATCGACGTGTTTGTGCAAGTGCTACAACAAGATGGTGGGCTCCTCCAGGCATGTATCAATGCCACAACTCTAGCACTAGTGAATGCTGGAATTCCCCTTTTGGACTTTGTCTGTGCTGTCACCGGGGGTGTCCACTCAACATCTCCCCTGCTTGATCTCACACTACTCGAAGAAAACGACATTCCCAATGTCACAGTTGCTGTGATGCCCAAGACGGGCAAAGTGACATTAGTTACGATGGAGACGCGACTACATGTGGATAGATTCGAAGAGATATTCAGGCTAGCAGCGGATGCAGGAAAAGTTTTACACGGAGAAATGAAAAGTGCGGTGCGATCACGAACAAACGCACTCGTCACAGCCATGGGGTCAGGTCCACGAGTTGGTGGAGGGGATATTGCAGACAAAGATGGCGATGACCGGATGGATGAATGTTGACCGGTGTCCAGCGTGATAGAAAGCTACCTGGGCGTGTGAAGCAGGAAGTTCTTTCACTTTTTACTGCCGCTCGACTTGAATCCGTCTGAAACAGGCTAACCATTTATCGCCCTTGTTTCTCTCGACCTTTTTCCCTTCTTCTGTGCTTGTGAACACAGCGTCAATAATGGGACCTTTTCCTTCTGCCCGAAGCGTTTCTTCGTCGACATAGGTAAACAAAGGGAAAGCTTCGAGATGTGATCGCATCCAATCGTGGAGATCCTTAACGTCGGTAATTGTGTACACGATGCCGCCGGGTCGGAGAGCATAGGCATACTCGGCAAGTAACGTCGGGGAGATAATGCGAGCCTTGTGCTTCCGTGACTTAAAGTGGGGATCGGGAAAGAGAAAAAACAAGGACGATAAGGAATGCTTCGCGAAGTAGTTTGGCAGAAACTTCATTGCATTCGCACGAACAATGGAAACGTTCTGATAATGAGCATTTTGAGAGCCCTCTGTAGATGATGCAGCAGCTGCCTCTGAAGCAGCGTTGACACGGAGGGCTGCGATGCGATCTTGTACGTATTGTGAGACCTGGACTCTGATTTCCAATCCTAGGAGGCTATTTAAGCGCCCAGGGAATGATTGATTGCATGGAATAAGTCTCACCTAACATTAGAGTGTCTGGAAAGAGAGGGACGAGGGCGATGAGGAGCCCTCCAAAACCGCAACCTACATCAGCAAACTCGGGGAGCTTGCCGGTGTTGGCATAGGCAGGATAGTGGGTTGACCAATCGATATGCCGAGGTGAAGCCGGATAGTCAAGTGAATGGTCTGAAAATGGATTGGCGTGTGCGCGTTGCCTGTAATGTTTTTTCTAAAAAGATGTAAGATGGGTGCTCATAAATCGAATGAATAGTCGAGAGCAACCTGAGGAAGCGGTGCCACGACGGCATCGACTGGTTTGTGGTCTGATTGCTGCGTATTATCACGCTTGCGCTTTGCCATGACCCGCGTAAGTCTAAACTACTTACGGAGACAGAGGTGGCGAAACTGACAGAGAAGCCGCGGACACGTGATCAAGTCTATATATTTTGCAAGCACCAGTCACTCTCCGAAACACCCATTCTTTCTCTCACCATGGCTGCTCCCTCTCGTTCCCTGCTCAGAGCTGCACGTTACTTACTTCTTGTATCCGAATTCTAAATTTCTCACAAGAATCTTTGCAGTCGCGTTCTTCTTTTGGCCGTTCCACACTTGTTTCTGCCCGCTTCTCGTCAACAGCCTCGAAACCGGCTACTTTGAAGGAGCGACTTGCAGAACTTATACCTGCTCAAATTGAACAGGTGTGTCGTATCCAGCCCGTGATCGTTACAGTGTTTATATTATCCTAGGTCAAAGCTGTTCGTGCAGAGCATGGTAAAAAGACTTTTGGTCCCGTCCTTGTTGACCAGCTTTATGGGTGGGCATGCTCTGCAATGCTTTTTATTCGTCTAACATTATCTCTAGTGGAATGAGAGGTCTACCTGCACTCATCTGGGACGGTTCAGTACTCGACTCGGGTATGTCTTGAGTATTTACGTCAAACTTCATGTATGTTTATGGAACGACAGAGGAGGGCATTCGCTTCCGCGGCAAAACTATTCCCGAGTGTCAGGAACAACTTCCCAAGGCACCCGGCGGTTCAGAACCTCTCCCTGAGGGTCTCTTTTGGCTTTTGGTTACAGGAGAGGTCCCCACACAGGAGCAAGTCACTGAGCTTTCCAAAGACTGGGCGGCTCGTTCCGCTATCCCCGAGTTTGTCGAGGAAATTCTTGACCGATGCCCTCCAACCCTTCACCCTATGAGTCAATTCAGCTTGGCTGTCACTGCTGTTTGTTTATCTGTACATCATCTTTTGAGTAAATGCTTATTTATACTCTCCCCTTAGCTTAACCATAATTCTGCGTTCGCCAAAGCCTACCAGGATGGCATTTCCAAGAAGGAATACTGGGGACCCACTTTTGAGGATTCCATGGATCTGTATGCTTTCATGACTGGTATAAGCTATCTTTGCTCATGACCCTTCCCACACAGGATTGCCAAGCTTCCTAACATTGCCGGCCGTATTTACCGCAACGTCTTCGGACAAGGCAAGCTGCCCGCTATTGACTCCAGCAAAGACTACTCGCACAACCTTGCCACTCTTCTCGGCTTTGGTGACAACCATGCTTTCGTAGAGCTTCTTCGTCTCTACCTTACCATTCACAGGTATGTCTGTTTCTTGCAATCAATAAAGGCATATATTGATCTTCCATCAGTGACCACGAGGGTGGTAACGTTTCTGCTCACACCGGCAAGCTTGTCGGCTCTGCTCTCTCAGACCCTTTCCTCGCCTATTCTGCTGCCTTGAATGGCCTTGCAGGCCCTCTTCATGGTCTTGCCAACCAGGAAGTCCTCGTTTGGCTCCGCAAGATGCAATCCAAGATCGGCGAGGATGCCTCTGACGAAGCTGTCAGCGAGTACGTCTGGGAGACCCTCAAGAGTGGACAGGTTGTTCCTGGGTACGGCCATGCAGTCCTTCGCAAGACCGATCCTCGTTACACTGCGCAACGCGAATTCGCTTTGAAACACCTCCCTGACGACAAACTCTTCAAGCTTGTCGGACAAATTTACAATATTGTTCCTGACATCCTTCTCAAGGTCTGTTCCCAATGGTTTTCGCTTTTTGTTTGTGAATCGTGACTCAATTGTTTCGTTGTTGCAGGCTGGCAAGGCTAAGAACCCCTGGCCCAACGTTGATGCCCACTCTGGTGTCCTTCTGTCTTACTATGGTCTCACTCAAATGCAATATTACACTGTTCTCTTTGGAGTATCTCGTGCTTTCGGTGTTGCTGCCCAGTTGATTTGGGATCGTGCGCTCGGTGCTCGTATGTCTTTTTATCCGTACCCTCCCACCTTCTAGTGCTTATTTTTTCTCGGCAGCTCTTGAGCGCCCCAAGTCCTACTCGACCGCGGCTATTGAGAAGATGTTCAAAGGCAAGCAGTAAACAGTAGTTATTTAGTGATCCATGTTCTGGGAGTTCTAGTTTGTCTATTTAATTTCGCGGCGCAGCATGTACCTTGTCAGCGTAGGAGAGAGCGTCATGGACTCTTATGTGACACCAATATAACGATCGACGAAATCCGAATTCGGGTGTCGTTGAAAAAAAGCTCTGTTTATTCGAATTAATCCTCACTCTTTCGACCTCGAGCATTCAAGCACCCACGATCTTTTACAAGACGCGGCACCTGTACTGGCTGCCTACGAATGCTTGGAACGACGGGTACTCTCACACGAAAATGTGCTACCCTACTGTTCACGACTTTCGAAGCGCAGGTTGCCCTATGCTCACGTACAAATTTTGCTCTGAGAACGCACCCTACCAACCTCAACCCTTCTCGATCGATATACCATAGCACAAGTATATCGTTTGCACTACGCCGAAACGCTCAGGTGCCACCAAATGCATTGCGAATCTGCAAACGATGCAAGTCGACCTTTGCAATTGATCCTTCCGTACGCAGAGTCGCGTCAGGACTAGCTCAAACACAACCGGCCTTCACGGTATCTGCAAATATGATAAGGGTCTTGAGAGAGCCTACAGAGTTTTATGGTCTCCTACTTGTGAGTAGTCCATGGAATATGTTCTTAAATCTGTGCTCACTATGACATTGAGAACATGATTCGACGCGCCCAACGACGTATATTCATATCCTCTCTTTACATAGGTTCAGCCGAGTCTGAACTCGTACGTTTCTGTCGCTTTTTGTAAGTGCGTGCGTCGACATTTCCAGTAGATTGAGGCCATTCGAAAATCTCTCGCGGAAAGGCCATCGGTTCAACTTCACTTACAGTTGGATCTGAATCGGTCAACTCGTCCGGGATCATCCTCCACAGCCAAAATACTCTTACCTCTGCTGCATGAATTTCCAGATCGGGTCACAGTCTCAATGTTCCGTAGTCCAAATCTTCGGGGGTTTCTTGCAAAAATAGTCCCCCCGCGATTTAATGAGGGTTGGGGCACATGGCACGCCAAAATATACGGCGTCGACGACGAAGTCATCATAAGTGGGTGTGTGACAACGCCGTATGAGTCGACAGTCTTCTCATGAGTCGCGTCTAGGGCCAACTTGAACAAGTCCTACTTTACAAATCGACAAGATCGCTACATCCACTTTGCGGAACAGCCTAGCCTTGCACAATACTGTTATGACTTCCTCCAAACCATATCTAGCTTTTCCTACCAATTATCTACGACGCCTGGTGCTGGACCTTCCTCGTACCAACACGAGAACTATTTTCTCGACTGGCCTGACCCACAAACGCACCCGCATCGAATACACGCGAAAGCACAAGAAGCACTTGCCACTTTCCAGTCTGCCAAACGCACGACATATGGAATACGGCTCTCAGCCGAAGAGGGCCTAGTATCAACAAGCAATCATGTTCTGCTCTTCCCTGTCATCCAGGCAGGGCAGTTCAATATCCGCGAAGAAGAGTCGGCGCTCTCGCTACTTTTCCGTAACCTCCATGCCCCTGAAGGGCGACTTGCAGAGAAGTGTTGGCCTTTGGTCGATCTTACCAGCGGCTACTTCGGTCTCTATGAAACGTACCAAAATCTCGTTCTTAAAAACAACGTAGCTACAAGGATAGTTGCAGCGAGTCCCAAGGTGTGTGATGCACCACTCCTGACTAAATGCAACGCCGATCGCAGCATTTCATCAGGCTAATGGCTTCTACGGATCAAAAGGCATTTCGGGACGTATACCAGAGGGTTATACATTGCTTGAACAACGGTTCATGGCAGCTGTTAGGAAAGCGGGTCGTTTGTGGAAACAGGGAGCAGGAGTTGAGCTCACAGAATGGACAAAAGATGACTGGACATATCATGGTAAAGGTGCTCATGTCAATGGTGCACTCCGAGATGCTCTAACTCGTTTCATTCCTAGGAATATGGGTGTCACCCTCTGCTTCTTCCCCTCCTGTTCTCACGCTGTTTGGTTCGACCAACCTCAACTCTCGTTCGGCTCACATTGATACGGAGCTGTCCTTTGTCATGGTTATACCTTCTGGGAGTTCCGATACGGAGAGTGTCAAGAAACAGTTGAAAGCTGAAATAGATGGTTTGAGAGTGCACGCTACGGAATGGAAGGGTGGACAGAGGAATGTCAGGTTCTGGACGAAAGTAATTGTTAGAATAGTCAAAGGAATGCTGTAGACGCGTTATGTGATTATATGTTTGCTCCCACGGCCGTTCACCTCCTGCAATCATGTCAGTGCTCGCGCCAATAATCTGCGACAACGGCACAGGCTACTCCAAAGTCGGGTGCGTTCTTCTGTACTCCCATAAGCCACAAACTGACTCGTTTCCAGTTTCGCCGGCAACTCTGATCCATCCTTGTCCGTCACTACTCTTCAATTACAACAAGTAGCTCACTTAATCCCACAGTGTCTTTCCTACCGCTATCGCAACTCGCGATGCGCCTGGACAAGCTTCACGTGGGCCAGCGATTCCCTCCAAACCAGGGCATCTCGCGTCCAAGCGTGGCACTGAGGACCTGGATTTCTTCATCGGCGATGAAGCACTCGCAAACGCTAAAACCCCCGGATATGGTGTCTACTATCCCATTCGCCACGGCATGATTGACAACTGGGATTACATGGAGAGATATTGGGAACAGACAATCTTCAAATATCTCAGAGCTGAGCCAGAGGATCACTATTTCCTGCTCGTGTGTATATCGATTCTTAGACCGGTCACAAGTCTTGACAAGGCAAACCACAGACCGAACCTCCACTCAACCCGCCCGAAAACCGTGAACAAACCGCCGAGATCTTCTTTGAATCCTTTAACATCAAGGGCCTCTACATCGCCGTGCAAGCCGTCCTCGCTCTCGCCGCATCCTGGTCATCCAATCGCGTCACGGACCGCACACTCACTGGCACCGTCATTGACTCCGGCGACGGTGTCACACATGTCATCCCCTGTGCGGAAGGTTACGTGATTGGAAGCGCGATCAAGCATATTCCCATTGCCGGCCGCGATATCTCGCAGTTCGTCTTGAACCTCATGCGTGAGAGAGGCGAGATGGCGAATGTCCCTCCCGAGGATCAGCTTCGCGTGGCAGGGAAAGTAAAGGAGAATTACAGTTACGTGTGCCAAGATATCGTGAGGGAGTTTAGGAAGTATGACGAGGATCCGATGAAATATTTCGAGAGATACGAGGGTGAGCACTCCGTTACGGGTAGGGTAGGTGTCAGTTTTTTGCTTGTTCGACTTGCGAAATTGATCGTGCTAAAGAAATACACCATCGACGTGGGCTACGAACGGTTCCTTGCACCAGAGATCTTCTTCAATCCCGAAATATACTCATCCGACTTCCTTACACCCCTTTCCCAAATTGTTGACGACGTTATCCAATCGTCGCCCATTGATGTTCGTCGTGGCCTCTATAAGGTCCGTCAGAAACTACTTCGTTTTCTTCTTCCAACCTGACTTGTCCAAAAGAACATCGTCTTGTCAGGAGGCTCGACCATGTTCCAGCACTTTGGCAATCGCCTGAAGCGCGACCTAAAGCAGCTGGTAGACCGTAGGCTTGATGCCAGCGCACTTGCGAGCGGTAGCGTGCACAAGGTTTGTCTCTTTCTTCCTCTCAAACTCGTATGACCTAAACGTCTCTTCAGTCCTCAGGTGTCGAAGTCGACGTCATTTCACACAAACGTCAAAGGTCTGTTAGTCATCGCCATTTTGCTCAAACCAGCTAACACGAATCACAGATACGCAGTCTGGTACGGTGGATCACTCCTTGCGTCTCTGGTAAGCTCTGCCCTAGATTATACAAGATATGTAACTCAATCATTGTTTCAGCCTGAATTCTACACGTCGTGTCACACCAAGGCACAGTACGACGAAATTGGACCGAGCATCTGTCGGCGTTACCAGATCTTTGGAAGTGCAACGTAGAGATACATACGCATGTGTAAGAATTGTACTAATGAGGAGATTGCAAGCTTCATACCATTTCTTTCCCTGTCGTACTACGTATCTCAGACAGCAGTTTTGGATACCCGGAGACAAGATTCTAGCTAGATAATCAGGATGGATCACGCATTCAGCACGAGTTTACGTGGTAAGGAATATCATTCCACCTAACATTGATACACGATGTACCGCGGTCACCTAGCTCAAGGATCCGAGTTTTGGTAGTACTGCGCAAGAAAAACATATATCAAAAAAATTAATGCCTTGCAGGCGTTATTCTTCTTCGGCCTCTCTCGTAGCTCTCGCCCCAACTTATCCCTCCCCAGACAGCTCTCCCTCCCAGACTCTTCCGCAGGATGAGAACTGCGGGAGAAGCTGGGCCGATGACTACGGCAGAGGCCGAAGAATAATAACGCCTTCAAGGCATTAATTTTCTTGGTTATGACATGACCTACATGTCTTCTTGTTATGGCCCCAAATAAATCCTATTTTGAATCCCGTGATGGTCACAATTACCAAGGTTCCGCAGATGAAGGACATGTTCTCCTCAGTCAAGGGTCAAGACTTTGAGGAGAAAGAACAATTTGAAAACCAAGATCAAAGGGTGCCCAGAACAAGACAAATTGTCCTTCATCGCAGAGAACCTGGATTGAGACCGGGAATCAAAATAAAACGACAGCGACAAGGAACGCCCCCTTTGAGTTGATTGACTGATGATATTTCACAGTAAGGAGTCGTGCTCAGCGAGTGTAAAGATCAAGACATACGGCGACTTGTATCTCAATCTTTTCCATTCTTTTCTGTATATTATTTGTGTTTTCTTCATTGACATTCTGTATTCTCAATGTTTCCGAAGTAACAGCCATCTGACATGTTTGTTCAATAAAGTACACAGGACCCAGGACAGGAACATACCATAATATCTTCACGCGCTTCATCGAGTCGATGTTTGAAACCATTCATCGAGCCTTCTTGATCATTTAGGTGGACGAAGCGCTGGATCCAACTCTGTTGTTGAATGACCTTGAGATCCGCCTTAATGTCGTGCAAGAGGCTTCGATATATGAACAATAGATTAAGTAGACTTGCTCGAGTTGCTTACTTATCAAATTTTTCAATACTAGCCTGAATCCCTGGCGACATGGCCAAGGGATCTTTCACCGAGTCGGTGATGATATCAAGGATATGAGAGCAGCGTGTCGCAAGATCCCGAGCATCTCGTGGACGTCTCTTGATACGCTTGACATCCATAAGTCAGAACGGCATCTAGGCACAGATTAAACCTGGGGAAGCACCTCTGCGATCTCCCAGATTGCAAGAACGCTATTACAAGTGCCCTTGAGTAGCGGGAAGGGATCGGCAGATTGAGCGAGGACAACCAGCGCCGTCTTGGTCATGTCCGAAGTGGATTTCGTTGAGATCCCAGCTCGACATTTGGATAGCTTAATGGCTTTCTTCAGAGACAAATCGGGCGGCCAAGGAGGGACTTTCTTTGTTCCAGTAAGTAGTGATTTGAGGCGTTTTTTCAGCATGGGCATGGCTGCCTACACGCCCGCACATCTAGGCTCTCTGAATTTATCATAAGCGCGTGAGAAATATACAGCAGATACAGCGCTTAAATCCGTTCCTGAGGCCTGATGCATGATGCTCTGATCCCTCCGTCATAAGTTTATTCTTACTGAAACCGCGACACTCGCATAGATAGTAGAGCAGGCTTCGCCTTCGCAACTCATGACTCACACTCGTTTTTCCGTGGCATCTACCCAATGTTAGCAGCCTTACCTTACACATAACGGCGTAATGCAGACCCAAAGCATTGGAGAGGCGCACAGCCTCCTACATTTTAAGTTCAATCAAGAAACGGGGGACACTCTCCCAATTGGCCATAGACCAAGAATACTTACTTTCCCATCGCTATCATGGTCAGGTCGCGATGTTCAGATACTGACTTTGCGCTACATGCTTACGTTGATGACTCCCAAACGCGTTCCTGAGACCTTGGTCAGCTGCTAGCCACAATGCGACCCGCTTTTGAATTATTCAAGCATCTGGTGACCTCGAGACAGCCACTAGGAAGAAGCGCAGTATGCTGGAGTAACCTTGACATCAGAGAGACTTCACAGCGTCTCTAAATGAGACCGAATCAAAGGTATCTTCTCAGGTTCCTCAAAAATTTTGTGTGTAACCCTGATGGTCCTAATATGGTGCTGTGTCTACTTGGTCCAGAGACTTCTTCCTCTCCACAGCAGTTATACAGCATCATATCGGATATCTATGAGAAGAACGAGAAACGAATCAGCCTTATTGTATACACAAAGATGGTGGTTCCTCACCGCCGCCACCGATCGGTGAGGTTCGCCAACTCCCCTTTCCGCCGCACATCATCCTCCTTTGCAGACGTGACCAAAACGCCTTTGATTTCTCTCGGCAAATCCGCGGATGCTTTCCCTCTCCTCAAGAGCGTTTCTGAAGGCGTCCTTGAGATCTGGCTCATAGCGCAGGTGGGTACATCGTGATTATGGAACCACAAACCTTCAAAGATGGGTATCTAGCGCATTAGAGCCTCGTGCGGCGACGCGCAGAAACTTGCAGAGTGTTGCGTCGAGATTTTCAATGCTATAAACGACTCTGTCCGCAATCTCATTGTGGTACCGCCCAAAATGCAGGCGCAAATTGAGAAGTTTAACGAGTGAGCACGTCCCCTGACACGCCCCTCAACAAAGTTTACATGCTGTATCAAGCCTCGTTTACGATATCAAGCAGGCGCTGGACTTGTTATACCAGCAAAAAATGATCCCCCACTTTCACAACGTCAATAAAACCGAGGAACATCTTTTCACGTTCATTCGCAGGCTTGAAGACGTTTATCGGGACATCGTCGTATGTGTCTTGCGATGATTTCTAATATTCTGTTACAATTAGATTCGTCCGCGTCAGACGGCTGCGACCCTAATTGCATACTGATCCTCAATTTGAATTTCCAGAGATATTGACTCCAGGCTCGAATCACAAATACTGGGTACTGTGGAATTAAATGGGATTCGAACTATGTTTCTTTTCAATTATCTAGTCCTAGGGGTAAAGCGAGGAAAATTAAGCTTACGCGTCATAGGCTCGTCTATTCCAAACTCCCTAATTCTTGATTGATCATGGAATTATATATATCTATGAGTCAGAGCCATATAACTGATCCAGACGTATGCCTCTCGTACATGTGAGCAAGATAGCGGATAAGAAGGTTGATTTTTACTGGTACATCCACAGACTCCTTCGACTTGTTGTTTTTCGATATCATCTGTTGCTATGATACCAATCTCTGAACTATACTATCCGAAACAAGTACTCAGTGTTGTAAAGACAACGAATGAGGGGAAGATCGTTCTTCAAGGATACGTGCTCACAGCTTGTTCGGTTACTCTACATTGATATCAAACAGCCAGTGAGAATATCAAGCACAAGGAAGGTAATATTGCATTACATAAATCTTTTGTGAGCTCATTGTCAAGAAGTTTGAATCCAACAGACGCTGAGAAAGCAACGGCTAGCTCGGGTCGCGGACCGACGATGGACATAGATGCGTTTGTTACTCCAAGTAGTTTACAGTAAAGAATGCGCCTGAAACAATCGCCTGTGACTTCAGGTCATGTATACAGTCGTTGTTACGCCGGTCTCGGAAAAGAGACCGACAAAAAGGATAAAGATGTTCTTAATATACCCTAAAAACCGGCCGAAAACTGTAAGCCAGACTGTCGAAAACCGTAGACAGCGAGAACATACCTTTAGAACACATAAGAAACCCTAAGCATAAGAAACGAGGACGCCAGCAAAGCAGGAGTGACGAAAGAAGCTAGCCATCACTGCATCAAGTCTGCAGTGATAGCCGATCAAGGTGGCTATGCCGAAGGTTTGATCCAATGATCCCGGATCATGATCCGAGATCACGAAATCAAACCTTCGTGCAAAAATAGCCCGAAGATTGATGCAGAGATCTCGGATCATGATCCGAGATCAAAGCATCAAACCTTCGTAACAACTCATGACGTTCAAACCAACCAACCTCGTAGCTGTCCCAAAGACTCCCTGAACCTCTCCCAGTCCTAGCCAACGGACAACGAACAGGCCGGAGAACCTGAGGACGCGACAGCCGAGCCCCGGTAAGGGCAGGGGCAGCCCAAGGACCAGGTTTAGCCTTGGCGAGGCTAAACCTTGCTCCAGAGGCGCGTCGAGACCACGCCAAGCCTGCGCCGGTACGCCGGGACCACGTCGGGACGGTCGAATCACGCGAGCCGCACGTTGG
>JAGGAU010008360.1:0-27964 GCA_017657275.1 Termitomyces sp. T108 | reverse complement strand
GCCGAGGCGGCGCTTAAAGATCAGGAAACACACAATGTCAGTCATTCTGACGTCGAACGTTTCTGATATCTAACGTATCTTGCTCTTCTAGAAAGCGAGGGAGGCTCAGTTGGCTGAGCTGAAGGGAACAGACGTTCCGGCGGCGGGCACTGGTTTGTAGTGGGTTCACTTAGGAAATTGCGTCCAGGAGTTAGATACCTACAGCCTAGTCACAACCAGTAATCAATCAACGGACACTTTGACCTAATACCGCGAGCGGGATCTGGGTGGGCAAGCTCGGACACCAATCAAAAGAATGAGAATTCAGAGGCACTACATGTCAACAGAAGATATAACGACGAAGAATAGATTGAATAATATGATACAGCGCAACGTACAAATAACGAAATTCAAACCAGACGAATGTAGGCAGCCATAAATATCGGGCACGAAAGAAACAAAAAATCTGGATAATCAATGAATATTGACGTCTGACAATCGAAAGAGCAACCTCACAAAGACGAGTGTCCATTCACGACTTGGCCTTTTTGAACATCCGTTCCTCTTCATTCACATCGACAAACTCTCTCTTCTTATAAGAAGGATCAGCGGACAACGGAGATGGTAGACGCGTGTTGGCGCCCGAGTCAACCACCAACGGTGTCAAACTCGGCGGAGTCTGAGCCGCCAAATCCCGCTTCAACTCTTCCAACCATCGTCCCCCTTCAGCACCATCGAACAACCACACATGGCTGCAAAGGAACATGCGCACAGATGGCAATCAGCGAAAGTTGAGAAGCTACGATGATGATAGAAGTCTACCTGTCCCCCACGCGTTCCGGTTCGTGTACAGGCGCCTGGTTTTCGGGACCGCTGGTTTCTTGGACGGATCGGGGGTTGGATGATGGATTTGCCGGACCTGATGGAAGCTCCCATCCTAGGGCCTCACACAGATACTGGACAATATCGTCTGCGTTGCCGAGCAATACGATCTTTACAGCAGTGTCAGTTACATAAATCTCGAAGAGGAAGACTGCGCACATCAGGGTTTATGTGCCGTATGGGTGTCTTGTTGATTAGGATCTGCAAGAACCAAGTGAGAGGGTATGGGCATTTGACGGTCTAAAAATGGATATTTACCTGAGGTACCGAATGTGGGAGATGAGCTACCAATGAAATTAGAACGGCCCGGATAGATTGGGAACAGATCGTGATTTACATAAAATTTCAGCCACGGGTGAGACTTTGAGCGAGGTACCAATGACCAGCAAGAGATCAACGCGCTCCCTGTCTTCAGCAAGGGAATTGTCAAACTCATCCGTCAGCTTCTCACCAAAGAAGGTTATATCGGGCTGTGCACAGCAGGATCAGATTTCATATCCCTTGTTGGAGATACTCTATAATACCTTCATGATTCCAGAAGGATACGCCGGGCCATCGCTCTCATCCTCATCATTGCTGTCCCACTGTCCCTTGGCTTTCTTCTTGCCTCTCTTTTTCTTCGGAGTTGGCACAGCAGGATTGCAGATGGTGCACAACGCAACCTTTTGATCCATGATATCGGCTTCTATTTCAGAACCGGGAACGCGCCGCCGACATTGGAGACAGCTCGCTGTGGCGAACGAGCCGTGGCATTGAAGAACACGTTTTACGCCGGCCAAAGTCTCTAGCGTGTCTATATTTTGTGTATAGTTCTATTCGGGTAAATCAATAACCCTCGATGATTAGCAACTAGGATGCTCCTACACGAAGCAACTGTAGGAATGAGCGAGATTTTTGTCAGAGAACAAGCGAACGTAGGTATTCATCACAAACCTGGTTCTTGTCCTCAACTAACTTGATGAATCTATGGCACCGGGAAGGTATGAAATTTGATGGATATATTTGACTGTGAATCTTTGACTGAGTACGAGAAAGGGCTGATCGAGGGGCAACGAACCTAGCGAAAGAGCTAGGATAGCAAGATTAGTCATTTTTCACAATCCTTGCGTCGCGAGGTTGGGCTTACTAGAAGACTGGGAGAATAGATAATGAGCTAGACAACCGACGGGATAATCATTTCTTACCAGATGGGTTTTCCCGGAAATAACCAATATCAAACCTATCGAACAGTGGAGAATCAGCTGACTTGCCAGGGACAGAATGAGATCAACATGCATCTGCTGTGGATCGTCCAAATCATATTGTCCTCGGTTCTTCAAGGAGGCATAGAGGCCGTCGCGAGAACGGAAATCAGGAATGCCACACGATACACCTTTTAGAGCCAAGCGTTCAGAAGTGTGTTTGGACGATGTACATGAGAGACGCGCACTAATGCCAGCTCCGGTTAAGATAAGAATTCGCCGGGACGAACGGATAAGATCAACAGCATCAGCAACAGTGTTGTACTGCGTCAACTTGTCCCGAACTCTCAGTCTACATGGTAGCACAGAAGTTATACACTGTGATGTGACATGAGGGAACGAACAATACATACACCCTAGAAAGAGCAACCTTGAGGAAATACAATAACGTAGTGGGCTTCTTCGTTTGCAGGGCTTTACACTGCAAATCGGTGATCAGCGGTATCTCTGTGGCATATAGAGGACACAAATGACCAAGTTGATGCCAAAGACACGCAACAGTTCTTGGATAGGATAGTTACGAGTAACTACGAATTCACTGATCCAAGAAGCCATTCCTATTCAGTAAAGTTAACAATAGTGAATCGCCAACAAGTGATCAACGAAACCCTAACCGCGTTCCTTTAAATGATGCATCATTTCTTTAATTTCTTGCGGGGTCCATATCTGTTGGTCTGCACCACAATGAATGGGACAAGACAGGAAAATGTTCCAGAGGTACCTTGTCCTTCTATTTCGTATCGAACTGGCGTGTCTATTTCCTTTATCGTTTGATGTCCATTAACGTTCGTGTCTTCATCAAGACCGTCATCATCTGTCAACTCCAATTCGCCTATGGGGTCGATTTCCGAGTCAAAGTCTGAAGGAAGTGATTGCATCAGATCCTCCACGGTTTCGACGTCAATGTCTACATCCTCGGCAGCCTCTAAGAACGCGCGAACTTGCGAGACAAGGACGTCATTATCGGAGGTCTGAGGCTTGCGGTTCATCTGTCCGGACCTTTCTATATCACATTCTTGACCCTTTGCAGGAAGAGACATGCCCGTTCTTCTTTCTTGATCTGGAAAGCGCTGGGTCAGGGTGGGTTGACGTTATGTTCACCCCGGGTTTCGGCCAAACGAAGGAGCACCTGTGATTGAGAAGCTCAGATGACAGCTGATACAAATGCCAGTGCGTGTACTTTCGTGGTCGAGTACGATGTCCTTGAATATAATCACCGAAGAAACCTGAAAAAGTGAGATAGGACAACAATGACGATCACCTGCCCGAACATATGATGATTCCCACGTCAAACGAAGCCAAACGTGGTCGCGTCGAGCCACGATAACATTCACTGCTGTAACCCAATAGGGTTTCCTTGGGACATAGTGAAAAAAGAAACATGTTATGATCTACTACTTCCTAATGGAAAAAGTCTTAACAGATAATAGGTTTTTTCTGATGTTTGTAGTAATACCAGAAATAGGTTCTGGCCCCAGCGTGATCGTAGATGTTATAGATCCCAGTGTTCAAGTGCTCGTCAGTTCATTGATGTATATCATGTAGTGTTTGTTGCCTCCTGGTATCTCAGAAAATGATCTATCCGAGTCACGAAAGTTGTGTGGGCAACGTTTGTTGCGGAGACATGTCACACTTTTTCTATAACTACTCTACCCGGAGATTCGTGGAGCAGAATATATATATGGAGTCCAGAGTGAGCGCCCTGATTCCAGGAGTACAATTCAAGAGATATACTTGCTTCTTTATATCTTCCGATCAACTTGTATTATATGTATAGATCTAAGTGAATGTCACGTGAACTTTTGAATAAGGCATCTCAACATCTCACCCATCCATGCTCCGGAATGGGGATGAGCTGTTTCGATAAATACAGGCCAGCAACGGAAGGATACACCAGGTTTTTCGCCTACGTCTCCGTCTCTGGGCTCACGTCCGGATTGACCCCTCTTTCCCAACTTTTTGCCTCTTATTTCGTGCGATCCTCTCTCTCATCGCATGCCTCGAGATTGGCTAATTAGAATTAATTAGCCTTCCCTCTTATCGTTATCATATCCTTGGGACCAGAATGAACCGTTTCATGTCTGTGTACGACATGTTCGCCCATCCTGGAGAGCCAGACAACACACCTTTGCTTACCCATCGCGAGTCTTGGTCGAAGGCCAGCTACGCTGCGCAAGTTCATGAAGTCAATCATCCTTATCCTGAACATCCTGTAGACCAGAAGCGCGTCGGTCCGATCTATACATACAGTCCAAAGTCGACAAGCATTAACGTTGGTTGCTTGCATTTACCGTTGTTGGTAGACTGTGACCTGTCTTTTGTCAGTTTCCTTGGCCTAAAGAAGTGACCGGAATCGAACGTATAGCCTTGTCAGCCAAGGGTGACCTTCAAAGAATGCTGAGGTATGTTACAAGCTCCCCCGTCTCGCTCGTTCACAAAGGCACGATTTACTAGCGCCTTTTTTGCACGTCCTATTACCATCGCCACGGTCTACTCCAACGCCTTTTATCAACGTACCATTTACGAGCGGCCGGTTCCTTTAACGCTCCCTAATCCCACTGTCATCGCTTCTGCCTCCCGCGAATCACCCATTACCCAAACACGACAAGTCCATCTTCAATGTTCAAACAAAATCGTTTGCACCGCCACCTCCGCCGTTCGCATCACTTCACCGACAGTAGCGAACCTCTTCCTCGTCGAGAAATATGCTATCGGTCAAATGTTCTCGCGTATGGGCAAGGTTCCCGAGTTCGAACTCATTTCAGTCGGCCTTGGTCCCGTGACTGACGCGGTCCCTACATCATCACACTCAGAGAAACCTTACACTACTGACGAGCAGTTGTGGCGGAAGTATCGTCTGTTCGTAGAAGACTTTGAGTGCGAGATCCTTGAAGTGTTTCCAACACGCGAGATGTTCGTTGGCGGACTACATTGGTTAGAAGGGACACATGGAGCGTTAGCACAACTTGATCAGGACACCGAGGTACGGTTCAAACACGTGGGCTTGGTCTTGTTGTTTGGTGGCTCCTTGCTTTTGCTGCTTGCATATGTTTCTGCTCATATGACCGCTGGCCAATTCTCTTCCTGTCCTTTATGAACCATTTAAAGTAGTTAATTGTTTATACTTCTTATGTATAGTACATGCCCATCGGCTAGAATGTTATAGACTAAATGAAAATTTAGAGTCGAAAACGCCATATCACGCAATGGAATTGAGTTGCGATACTCCCGCTTTTTCCGAACTTTTATGAGTTTGGTGTGATTTGTCTCCTTCAGCATCATAATAAAAATAGGGTGATCAAGTATGATTTACTCAGTATGAGAACGAATGATCGACGAAAGATGTACATGCAGATCCAAATTTCATGCATCACAGGTCCAACTCTCTCGAACATTGTATGAGATGGAACGAGAAACTTGAGAATAAGATTATAAAAATACAGATGATAAACAATACAAGAACACAATCCTCTAATAACCCTCATACAGAGCAAAACTATGCACCAAAACCGTATAGCGTACGACCTGATCGTTTGAGAGCGTACACGACATCAAGTGCAGTGACTGTTTTCCGCTTGGCATGTTCAGTATAAGTTACTGAATCACGAATGACCTAATATCATGATTCAGTAAGGCTCAAGATATAAGACAACATCACGTACGTTCTCAAGGAAGATCTTCAAAACACCACGAGTCTCCTCATAGATGAGACCAGAGATACGCTTCACACCTCCACGACGAGCAAGACGACGGATAGCGGGCTTTGTGATACCCTGAATGTTGTCGCGAAGAATTTTGCGATGACGCTTAGCACCACCCTTTCCGAGGCCCTATTACCACACTATCGTTAGCACCCAGAGACATTCCAGAGTAAAAAACACTTTACCTTTCCACCTTTTCCACGTCCAGACATATCTTATAAAATGAGGTTAATTGGGAAAGAATGCGAGTGTGTTACAATGGCGGTGCTTGTCAAGCGACTAATGGAGAGTGAAAGCCACACCCCCCCGATCACCTATATATGGTCGGTCTGTGGCTGTGCTACATTTCCGTTTGTTGATTTGTTTAACGCGTCAAAGATCACGTGTCACAACGCGATCATGTTGTTTAAATAGCCGACCAGATTACGGTTGACTATTACAACTTTTCGTCCCCTACCACAACCACCAACAACACTTCAACAACTTTGTAATGGCTCGCACCAAGCAAACCGCCCGCAAGTCGACTGGTGGCAAGGCGCCTCGTAAGCAGCTTGCTGCCAAGTCATCTGCGCGGAAGACTGCCGTAAGTCTTCACAAATTCTGCCTTGGTTTGGAATATAGACTTAGGGTCTTTATAGGCTGCTGCTGGTGGTGTGAAGAAACCTCATCGTTTCAGGCCTGGAACTGTGGCTTTGCGTGAAATTCGTCGCTACCAGAAGTCGACTGAACTACTTATCCGCAAACTCCCCTTCCAACGTCTTGTCCGGGAAATTGCACAAGATTTCAAGGTACGTTTACATTTTTTTTTTCTTTTTGTTAAATGCCTTTTCTAATTTGTCTTTTCAGACTGACCTTCGTTTCCAATCATCTGCTGTTATGGCTTTACAAGAAGCCGCTGAGGCATACCTTGTCTCGTTATTCGAAGACACTAACTTGGCTGCCATTCATGCCAAGCGGGTTACCATTCAACCAAAAGATCTCGCTCTTGCTCGTCGTCTGCGTGGAGAGCGGTCATAGAGGTTTACATTCATACGGCTTTTGGATCTCGCATTTATTTCTATCATGTACTTTTATTGTATTCATAATTATCCATCCTGCAGTCTGAAACTCAATTGTGTGTTTGTTCTTATCACGAAATTTTGTTGCAATTGTGTGGTGTTGGATCGCATTGATTTGTAAGTCATTATAAATCCTTGGGGCGTGCGATCGAGACGCGTGTAATCACGTGATTGTATGAGTCAAACCACGTTCTAATTACACAAACGCAGCTTCAATGATAGAAATTCTTTACCATTTTGAAATAATTCTTGTCTCCCAAGGTGTTTATATATTGCCTGCCCGTTGGTACCTAATCGCGTTTTGAACAGCCATGATCTCAGCCCAATTGCTAGTTTATCTTCATCTACTAGCGGGAACCGTGAAGTTTTACGTCTTCGATCTTCAAGCTTCCAAATTTTAGAAGTCAATCATAAATAAGTCTTTGTGTTCCTGTTTGACTCGAAGTGGTCTGTTCATTTCAGCTCGCGGATCTCATCACCGGCGATCGACGTAACAGACACTTAGAGCAATCTATCCAATCGTATCTCTCCAGAGTTGCTTGAGTGCCTTTGAGTGTCTCTTTCTCATCGATACTACTATATTCTCTTGTCCAAGCGTCTTATATGTACCTGCGAAGTCACTCATCATTTGGAATTCAGACGCCACACTTCACCCTGTGAGAAGATCAAGTACCACTGATTGATGGTTCTTTCACATTTCAGGATCCACAGCGTAAGATGTGAGGCATGTTTCTTGTCACTCTTCGGACAACATAAAACCCATTCTTTCGTACGAGGAGCATGCCTCGCTCTTTGAAACTAACGGATATCTATGGCTCGTACAAAACAATCCGCTCGAAAGAGCACCGGTCTGTCCCCATTGCATCTTGTCTATCCAGTTGTATTGTGCTGACACGTTGTCAGGTATTAAGAAACCCCAAAATTATTCAATCACAACTTCTCGACATTTCCAAACCGCGGTCAAGTCGAGCAAAGGTAATTACGACCTCTTCCCCGTCTCCTCTTGCACATCTTAAGTCTGCTATAGCCCCCACGAACATCGATCAGTTCGCTAGGAAGAAAGTCATGAAGATCTTTGAGACGACCCCCAACATCCAGCGCACCCACCGATTTCGTCCAGGCACCGTTGCCTTACGTGAAATCAGGCGTTACCAAAAATCTACCGAGCTCCTTATCCCGAAGCTTGCATTTCAACGACTCGTTCGAGAGGTTGCGCAAGATTTCGGTGTATGTCGTCACCGCTTCCCTTCCCTTCACGCGACTGATGCTTGGTATAGGTTAATCTTCGTTTCCAGACGTCAGCAGTATCTGCCCTTCAAGAGGCCGCGGAGGCCTATCTTGTAGATCTCTTCACGGACATAAATCTTGCTGCGATCCATGCAAAAAGGGTCACTATCATGCCGCGTGACATTGCTTTGGCGCGAAGGCTGCGGGGGCAACATCTGTAGTAGAAAATTAAAGTATGGACTTTATATCTAGCCGGACACATTTGTATCATCTGTGTCGATAGATGATATTAATATGTTTTTACTAAGATTGTTTCTGAGTTGTCTACAAATATTTCCAGACGCGCTTTGCATGATCGATGATTGTCACGATCACGTGTATGTGTGTGTGTGTGGGTTTCTGCGGATCAAGCTCTGAATCCCTTCTTGCATCCAATTCTCCCCAATCTGGCGAAGATATCCAGAGAATAACATGGTGCCGTTACTATGTTATCAACAGTTTCCTTGTCTATATCTTCCGTGTCTTCGCAGGTATTTCTGTCTGTGGTTTTGGATGTTGTACAGAGATTGCGCAGCCCAGCAACCCAGACAAGATCTGGCTTCCTGAGTCTATGCTGAACTGAGTCCGGGAAATCAGCTTAAACATCACGTTCTCCAAAGCGATTGACGACCTCACGGATCAAACGAATCCGAATACAACGACTGAGACCATTGACGAATGCGCAGTTCTAGATGTCTTACTGGGAGTCCGTTGGAGCGATCCTTGTCCCTGGTCTTTTGGCTGTTCACTCTTGAAGAACAGACGTATGGAAGATGAGGAATGGTCCCAGTGACAAAGTCGCAAATCAGGGTCCATGTCATCGATCCTAATCCAGCTTGTCAGCTCTGATCATAATGCTACTTTCGATCGTATAAAATGTATCGCTCCGCAGTTTACTTCTGTTCCTGAGCACTCCTAAACATTTTCTATCCTAGACTCGCAGGCCGAGCGTCATCTCTCATTCCTTGCTCTCCCACACACATCGTCATTGTCTCAACGTCGTCTTTGAATTCTGCTACCCCTCGTTGCTGTCTGGTGCCGCACTCCTATCCCCTATTCATGATGTATACAACACTATCCTTGTCTCTTATTCTGCTATATGTTTCATGTATTGTAAACGCTTCTTCAAGTACTCTACGAGGTCAGAACCTGCCATTGAACAGGAGGTCTCCCGGCGCACGGACTGCGGAGGAGTGGGGGGAATGGGCGGCAGCACATAGACAAAAAATGGCCGCAAAATATGGTACCACGGAGCCAATAAAGCGAAGTACAGGCACTTCCTTGTACGCTTTTTCGTTCACTCTCTGTTTTTGAACTACGACCCATTCCGTCTTACGCCAGAATCACTAATCAGAATGCCGACTCGAGGTAAGTTCAACCCTGTCACCCGCCACAAGTTAATTGACTTCTTTGAATCAGTTTTTTTGGTTCCCTCGCTATAGGAACTCCACCTACTGCCTATGATGTCATCCTTGATACTGGTTCCTCGTACGTCTTTCTGGTGCACGGCCGAAATACATAAGACTAACAACTAGGACAAAATCAAGTGATCTTTGGGTGGCAGATGCAAACTGTGTCATCAATTGCCAAGGTATCGCCACCTTCGACCCAAATACATCGTCCACCTTCGAGCCACTCAGCTCAAAATTCAACATTTCTTATGGCAGTGGTCAAGCTTCTGGTCGCCTCGGGTCAGACATTGTGCAGATGGGAGGTTTTTCTGTGTCTAATCAGACATTTGCTATCTGCGACAATGTTTCTCAAGGACTGCTCTCGAATCCAGTATCAGGGCTTTTAGGGCTAGCATTCCAGACTATAGCGTCTTCTGGCGCAGTCCCCTTCTGGCAGACACTTGCATCAAGTGGTGCATGGGACTCGCCACTCATGGCATTTCATCTTACTCGGTGTGTCTCACCGCTACTGACGTTGCTGCATTTGTGATTTACATACTTTGTCAGCTACCTCAACGATACCACAGCTAAAACACTCGAATATGGGGGTTCACTTAGCATGGGTGCGTACGGCTTACTTCATGTTAAGTATGAATTTAATTCAAGATAAAAACCCCAGGATTCGTAAATCAAACATTATACACAGGCGACATTGAATATCTCGATCTTGCCGCGACAGAGTCATACTGGATTCTCCCTCTGACAAGTACGTCCTTGTTTAAAACCATCAATGATAATTGTAGCTCATGGCGTGTCCGTCAGCTCTTACTACCAACGGACAATCAATTTCAATACCATCCGGGTCTGACTCATTTGCCGCGATCGATACTGGAACGACGCTCGTTGGGGGCCCATCCAGATACCTCAACGAATTCTACTCTCAAATTCCTGGGGCACGTCCCGGAACTGGGAACTTCGAGGGTTACTACACCTATCGTAAGTGTTATGATCCTTGATCGCTCTCCACAAATGACTGAGCAGGTTCTCCAGCGTGCGATACCTCAGTCAATGTCACTATGTCATTCGGAGGCAAAAACTGGCCCGTCAGTGAGGCGGATTTCAAACTATCGCAGCTCACCCAATCCCTTTGTCTGGGTGCGTTCTTTGAACTCAACACCGGTGCATCGGCACCAGCTTGGATTGTGGGTGATACATTTCTCGTGCGTCTTCTGTATCAATCTTCCAGAATATCTTTCGTTTATCATCACTTTAGAAGAACGTTTATTCTGTATTCCGCTACGACCCTCCCTCAATCGGATTTGCAGAGTTATCTAACGCAGCACTGGCACTCAATGGCGCCAACACACCCGTTCCAAGCCCAACCATTGGATCTATAGCTGCCACAGTTGTAGCGACGAGTACCTTTTTGACGTCCGCTAATTCGGGACTGATCCATCTATACCTTCCAACATATCAATTGATCTTTGCGCTTGTGGGAGTGATGATGACCATTGTTTTTTCTTCGGGGTTTTGTATTTAATATTTATTTCGTATCAGCATTGCATAGCTTTTGTATCTGCAATCATCCACACACTTGTAGTAAACTTTCTCAATGTCCCTTCTAGACACTCCAATACAATGGTGGGAACATCAAGAGTTATCACTGAATGCTATTCACCCGACAGGTTGCTAGGGCACATATGATATGACTATCTCTAGAACTGGAAAAACATCACATTTCCCGAGGAAACATCATCAGGTGCCAGAAGTGGGTTGAACTGAAGTATAAGCTTTACATATGTTGTCCACTCTGTACTTATGTTCATTAGTCTACCTCTTTCCCGCAGGACACCTAAAGCCCTCGAGTCACTCCGATTGATGGGAACTGGTCCTGTTTCTTTTAAACAGGTACTTCCTGCTGCTTCAATGAATTGGTTTGCCTCGGACATTGTCATCAATTTGAAAGAGGGGCACCCCCGGCGTGACCGAGCTTTCAGTTGGTTGAGAATAGACATAAAGCGACCACAGCAGAAGCAGGTGCTGGAAGACGGCCTTCAATTTCAATCTCTCTTAAAAAGTCCTCCAGGTCTAGGACCTTTTTAACACAATTGAATTCCTCTTCGTCGCCACTGACTGATGCTGACGTCGATTCGAACGCGTCTATGTTAACAGGTTTTGCTTCAATGAAGCCATACGAGCTATCTTCCTTTATTCCCAAAATCCAGCCTTCGCCACGGACAGGACTATCAAGAGAGGAGGTTGCAATCATAGGTACAGTCCGAGTTCCCCATGTCTCCGTGACCTTTCGAACAGACGATGAAAGGATGATCTGTGGCACTGGCGATTCAAGGACACTATAGAAATAAGGGTAGTTGTGGCATGCGCGCAGATAGTCTGTTAATGCCTGTACGATGAACGACGAAGTGAAGAAAGGGATTGATGCACCAGTGATGTATCCCTCGCTGCAGCTTATTATGGCAAATGCGTTATAATACTTTGAGGTTGAACTGTCCAGCAACAGAGAATGAGTAAGTGCCTCAAGACGGAAGAAGAGCTTTTGATGATCTCTGAGCAAAGAAGATAGAGCCTCGTCCGTAACCGAGGTATCAAGTAGGACAAGACGCCTTAGGGTAGGAGTCGACTTTAGAATGGTGTGAACAGTGTCCACGGGTGACAACAGGGTTGTATGATAGATCGAGGATCTGAACATTAGAAGCATTGGTTAGAAAAGCGACGATCTGTGGGGTTGAAAGCGACAAGCTGGAAACATCGACAGTTTCTGGGTCCAAATGATTAATGACTTGAGCAAGAATTGAGACGCTCGAGTCAGGTAAAAGTTCATAAGACCTTAGAATCTCAATTATAGCTTGGGCCTTGCCAGGCAACCAAGCAAGCTGTTCTATGTCTTTTGTGTCACCAGTTTCAAGAGCTTGTACGACCGTCGGCTTTAGGGCCAGTTCTGACAGAGGAGGGATCTGTGAAGCAGCTGGTACAGCGCCTAGGTTAGGTTCGGATTTTTGGTTTTCAACTTTTCTTTTGTATTGTTTATAATATTCTGCAGGCCAAGCTTCGGCGAGCATCTGCAGAGTTACCAACCTTTCTCCTTACAGACCAACAATGGCATTCATAATCTCTTCTTCAGAAAATATATTATCGTTCTCTTCGCCAGGCGTTGGAACTGGGTAGTAATTCCTAATATACTGGGTAGCGGTCAAAGGAATCCCTGCCAGGAAAACAAAACAATAACCAGGATTACCGGGATCGGTAATATCGACAACTGTGATACCATCGTCATTATATGGGACAGTTCCAATAAGTGTCAAAATTCAATGCGTTCAAGGTGATGTCGACCAACCTACTTCGAAGCTTCCTATATTAGAATCAAGAGGATCAAAGTAGGAGGCCACATAAGTTTCCTTGGCATCATCGCAAAGATCAAAGTTGAAAGCTGATAACATCAGGAAAGAGCTGAAGGGGCAGGGAATTGAAGGCATTTTTGGAGACACATTCCATCGTCCATATTTACCATCAAGGGCGCGCAGTTCCTCGACCACAAGTTTCGCATGCTCTGGTTTCTTCAGCAGCATCAACAGGTGTCGCGTAGCACGTAGAGGAAGACTTCCATAACACCACTGATGATGCATGGCAGCAACGCAACGATATTTCGCGTTGGTCGCTCCACGCGGAATGATTTTGGCAATCAAAAAGACTTGGTGTCGTTGGCCCATGATGATCAAGATACAGAAATTGTGAGCAGAAGTTCAGAATGTTGATCGATGTTGATCAGAATGAATGGATGAAAATGTATCATTACCTAATGTTTATTACAGAGGAGTCAAGCCTTATGGTTTCATGAAGGAATTCTATGTTGGTACTTCATATTACGCACCGTCAACTACGATCTACGACACTGTCACCTCACTGTCTTTATTTCATTGTCTCTCCCTTTGCCTTATTACAAGTACTATTGACCCTTACTGACCACCTCGCCACGCTCCTTCCATTGTCACACTACCCTAAATATATGTCCATACATCCGTAGTACGCCCTCAGTCATATATACTTAGACTGAGGGTGAGTCGACAGTTCTACCTACGCTGGGACGCGTTCTGACACAGCTACTCGTACAGATAAACTTTCGAATATCTGTCAGGGTTCTAACATTTTATAAGCTACCATTGCACAGCTAAGGAAAGACAGAAATTTCCACCTATATAAGAATTGTTGATATGTCACTTCCTCCACTAATCAGGTGCGGTTACATACTTTCCGTCAACGCAACTTCATCTTTGTGGTCGCTTCTCCCCACGTGTTTTTCAAGACGCTAAATCTTCTTCTGCGATGTCTGATCCGTTTGGCCTTCGCACAGATTACTTTCCTCGTGCCCCTCCTTCAAATTCACAGGACAATGCCGCTCGTACTGTTTTTCCTGATCATGATCATCCTGCCTATTTCTTTCCTTCGACCAGTAATTCGGATTCTACGCTGTTCTCAGATACATATAAACCAAGTACTAAGCCTCACCGCCGTTTTCGCGACCATATACCCTCTGATCTTCCTGAACCTGTTCCCCAGATCTTCTAGGCACGCCTGGTCCAAGTCCCCCTTTTCCTCTTTCTTCCCTCTTCATGCACCTCTTCCGGTTCACCCACCTCAACTTCTTCTGCGTCCTGGGTTCCAAGGCCACTTTGTAGATGATTATTGTTCTAGGAGATTGCATAATATACAGTTACAGATAGGTATATACATGTATTTATACTGTCCATTAAATCAAGCGTTCTAGCTTTACCAGAAAGCGCACCAGCCTGAAAAACACTGACAAAGATTTTCAAAAGAGGTGGCTTGTTCAATTAGTCGATCGACCTGAACTTCAACGCTGAGGGCAACTTCCGGATTGAAGTCGCGTCCTAGAGTCGATGTCAAGAGGCGCATATCAAACCCACTGAACGTCGGCTTACCAGTCAGTTTGTGCTGGACACGGTTATACACAGATAGAGCACGTTCATTGCGGACTTCCTGTGCCCCGGGCTGATGTTCCGTTTCTGCCAGATCCGATTGTAAGGAAGGTTGAATTACAAGTTGATTGACAAACCATTGAAGATATCATTCTCGTCAGCCTTAAGCTTCCGTATGGGTGCTTGGGGATGCGCAGCTGCTCTTGAGAGATCCGCTGAATGGTCAATTCCTGTTTCGTCTAATCCTACTCTCAGCAGGTCGCAGTAGTTAGAATAAAGAGTCAGTCTTTACCTTCAACTTTTCTGACATCAACTTCCGTTTGCATCAGCCTCCAGTTGATCAGGGGATCATACACGAAAGCCTCGAGTACAGCCATCAAAGATTCCTTGTTGTCCCGTAGAACATGCATTGTAATTTCGCATGTCTTACGGAAGCTTCCCTCGATACCGCTTACCTGCGATCAAAGTTAATCTGGGCAAAAAGATCAAAGAAGGAAAAGAAAAAAATACCTCCATCGCGTGAGTCAACATTCTCGTCAGACGAAATGGAACCTTTTCAGGGAACTTTTCGCGATGCATCGCAATCTCAAAGCAGTCACCAAAGTCAATATGAACAACTTTTCCAGTGCTGCGCTCCAGGAGCAGGTTAGAAGGGTGGCGATCTCCTAAACCCAAGATATGTCCAACCATGCTGTTGACGGCCAGAGAACGAGTGTAGGTAGCCCGTCGTTCCAGCCAATGTTCCGAGTTGGTGCTTTTCAGCCAAAGTACCCTGTACAGATCCTGTCCAGTCGTATTCTCCAACGCGTACTCGAAGACCTCGATCTTCTGCAGTAACGTCAGGTTTTCATAGTCTGGTGCCATCTATGACATCCAAGGTCGAATCAATCAGTTAACTCACTAAAAATAATCATAACGGACCTGGAGCATCAAGCGGTACTCAATATTCAGCAGCACCTTCCGCGAGTCACGGTAATCACGAATGAGAACATGGAGAGTGTCGCTGCCTTGTACCCAGCCGAGAAGACCAGCGTTAGGAGCTAATGGGATGACAGGGAACCGTTGTATATGTAATCGACGCTTGAAACTGTCGGCGTCAACGGAAAGCAAAGTATTCATAAGCCCGAAGAGTTGCATGACTCGTTCGTCTTGACGAAGATCTTCATGGCCTATGAACGTGCCATTAGTATCATACATGTGTACTGCATAAGGCTGTAGTACCCTTGAGTACGTATTGATAGTCTCGTCCATCGCTTCCTTTGAGAGAGAGACGACGCGGTCGTTGTTTAGATGCGATGACGGCAAGTTTGATACCAAAGCTGGCAATTGTGATGACAGGTCGTCCACTCTGATAAGTTCCTGGACATGGAGATCAGAGTGACGATAATACATTGTCAGCACAATTATGATTACCTGGCACTGCGAGGTCTAAATTTCGGGCTTTCAGCAAGCTAGGCGAAACGTATTGCAAGTCAAGGGTTGTCAATTGCGGAAGTTGTTTCTCGACTTTTTTGAAAACCTAACCAAAAATGAGTGAGTGCTTCATGAGACGATTGGATTCCTCACGGTGAAGTAGATGTCCCAAGCTTTGTCTAGTTCACTAGTGTCACCATGAGTACGCCATCTACGGGTAGCCTCGCGAGCTTCATGGAGGTCCCTGCCGAACACTTGAACAAAGGATGTTTCCCGTGCTGTCGTGGGGCCCTGTAACTCATGAGATATTCGGCAGAGAATCTAAAAATCAAAACACTCACAGCTTCAAGCATCTCGTGCAAAGGCTCCAGAGCCGCGATCATACCGTCTGGATTTTTTTCCGTAAAGAAGTGACGAGAAGCTTCTTCCAGTCCTTCATGCCAGAGCTCATGCCACAAAATGGCAACACGTATCAGTTCACGACTGACAATTAGAGCCTGACAGCGCATGTCAGAATAATACGAAAGATACTGTACTAACCATGAAATGTACCTGTGATACAATGGTGGGACTATGCTCTCGCATCCGTTCCATGATAGCGAGGGCTGCGTTACGGCGAGAAATGCTGGAAGATTTGGAAGCTACAGTCAGAGGATATATCAAGGCCTGAGGGTGGTGTTTTCCGACGTCAGCCAAGAGGTTGTTGATGTTGCGCCGAATATTAGCATGAGGGGTTTGAATTCGGGCTATGATCTGAAAGCCACGTCAACAAGGCACAGAAAGGTCTCAAACTCCTGACCTGAGGGATGACCACAAGCCATGTGTCAACTTCAACAGTCGAGAAACCGTTGCCCATTGCATTGCTGACATCGTCAATCGATCCAAATTTGAACCATAGTGTAAGAAGACGCAGTGTATCCTGCAAGGCCTCTTCGTTCCGAAGAGATATTGATCGGAAGAAGCCTACGGAAGTGAGACCTCAACGTCAAGGTTGCCAATTTTCATGAGCTAGTTCTCACCATCCACTGCCTGAACAACATGGGCAACCAACCCACTTCCCGATCCCTCAAGAGAACGATTTTGAGTTTGAGTCTCCATATAACTGATCACTTCGAAGTTGGCAAGCGCCCAAGTATGCCATGCTTTGTACCACGTAGGATCAAAATGTGTTGCAAGGTAGTAGGATTGAAGGATGTCTTCCACATTTCGCTACGCGGGAAACATGAAAAGACGTCTAATAAGAAGTCATTGCGACGACGCTTACCGCTCCCCAGTTATCAGCCAGTTCAACCTGCCACTGTCCCGTCTTGAAGTAGCAACGGGCCAAAAGCTTCGATAGTTCCGTCAACTTGTGTTTTGGCACATCCACGTGGATAGGATTGTCTCCCGTCTCGACCGCTAAATCTCTCGATAGACTTGCCGAGAACTGTCGAAGGAAGCCAAGACTTTCTTCCCTCGCGCCAGTCGCCCACATGAACTTCAGCTGCGCATACACAACGTTAGGCGGCGCTTTCGTATGTGTTCCTTGACTGTGATGACGCTGAATTCATTCCTGTCTTAGTCAATGGTTACAGAAAATAAAATGTATCAAGTACTTGTGTGGGAGAGAGAAGAGAGTTGATAGTTTTCTCCGCCAATGCCATGCGTTCTGACTTGCGGCACAAATTCGCGAATTTGATCCACATTACTGGGTCAGTTTCTGGGTCAAGAACCAATGTCCTGACCTGAAGGATACGTTGCCAGACTTCTACCTCAGGCTGACATCCTCGAAGTCTAACGCTACATGAATACAAACTTCGACACTGTCTGGAAATGACCCACCGCTTCATCCAAGTCTTCCTCATTGTTGCCTGACGCTCAGGCTGATCAGCGTATTGCTTGTAGGATATGATCTCCTCCAGCTCTGAGAGCATCTGTGCACGAACCATGACACTAACAAACTTCATGAAGTATTACCTGCAGTGTTCAGGAACTACTTACTTGTATGATCGACCGTACCCTTCTCCAACAAACGAGCTGAGTTCTGGATCAAGTAGATCACGGGCCTTCGCTATGTGAACCAAAGCCTTGGGGAATTGGTTTTGATGAACCGACAGGATAGCCCGATAGAATGCACGATCCGGAGAATCAGGCTTCATAGTGGTGATGTAATCATCCATTTGATCCCATTCATGCAGAGACCATGCTGCTGCTGCTGCCATGGGAGCAATCTCTCGTCTGTACTCATGATTTGCGGTGGACCAAGTCTGCTCTACCTGTGCAGCAAGGGAATCCCATTCGCCAAGGGCATGCAGACATTTCATCCTGCCGATATGAACATCTTGATCGTCGGGATCTGTGTCTGCCTTCCGTTCGTACGCCACCAGGGCTTCCTGCCAACGACCTAGCCGTTCATACCATTCCTCGTGTTTAGTGACATCATACTGTTCACGAGCAGTTAAAAGGGTGCCCCATGCAGCATCATGCTGTTGTAGTCTTGTGTTAATCGAAATCAGCGATTCAATGACTGCTGGTGAGGACTCGGAAAAGAATTCAAGCTCTTTGTAATGCAAAGCTTTCGCATACGCCATGTACTTCATCGCATACTCGCCCAGTGTTCTATGCTCGATCGGTAAAGGCTTCTCTTCGTGTTCCATAAACTCCGCGAGATTGAGTAATCGATGAATAAGCTCAGATGGTGCAACTGCTGAAGTAATAGCGAACTCGATCGATCTAACAAGGTCTTCCTGTAATCCCATCTCTTAGCATGGAATTCGAAACAGAACAAAATAAATTATCCAACCTGATACTGATCATATAGATCTGTCCAGCATGACAGGAAAGCAGCGTTGAACAACTCCTTTGCCAGGGGAGGGTGAATATCTACCAATCCCATGCACGCACGAAGAGCATGCGATGGGGATTCTTTCATAAATTCTACACTGAGTCGATGCATCCACTCTGTCCAGTCTTCGCGAGTAGTCACTTGCGAGACGTCCCAAGCCTGCTTGAGGTGTTGCTGATTAACGGCCAATTTGGTCGCCTCTGCAGGTGCAGAGAACTCAGGCACTTTGCTACTTTCACTTTGGCTGACACAAGAATAAGATGTAGTAAAACTTGGGCGGACTCCCGCTTACAGGATGTCCAATATACCGGCTTCTTGCGGTAGACGTTCACCATTCAACAGCTTGGAAATCAAGTTCTCGTATTTAGGATGGGTGATTCGATTCCTGAGAATGGACTGTGTCGACGATGAGTCCGTTACACGTTATTCACAACCGTAATGGCACATACCTTATTAATTGTCGGGACAAAGATCGCAAAGTCTGAACCAAGTTGCAAAACAAGAGAACAAAGAGTATCCATCACCGCCATCCGAAGTTCATTATTCTGGCCATCAAGCACACGAACAAGTGGATGGATGATCCGGGAGGCATGATCAGAAAAATTAATTCGTTTTGACAGACCATCAATAATTTGAATGGCCCTCTTTCGGAGAGCGGTGGTACCTTCGAGTCTTTCATATGACTTCACAATGATAGGAATGACGAGGTGAAGATATTCCTCGATGTTGGTACCGAAAGTGAGGAAGGCATCGAAGACCTTAATCTGTGTCTCCATCTTCTTCTCCGTTGAGTCTGCTCCATCAAAAACCTTGAGCATGAGTGGCAGGATAGTAGGCAAGAAGGGCTTGAATTCAGCATCGAGAGCTTTTCCTAATGCTTCGATCAAGACAACGATAGGCAGCTGAAGTGTAGTATTGTCCCATAGCTCCGTTATCAAGCTGAAGACGTCTGGCATGAAATTGCGAACATGTTGTTTGACAATACCAACAAGGATGGCAAGCTGTTCCAGATAAAAGCTAAGGCGCGCAGTGGGTCCACGACTGACAGCTGCAAAAGCGGGAATAATCTGCGCGTCTCTCACGTTCAGTCCAAGAAGAGTACGGATTCTGGCAGAGTCCACTCACTTGTGGGAGGAAAGTGACACATTTGAGGCCTTGTGTTTTGAAGATGGACATAATAGCCTCGATCACACTGGTATGGTGGGTATTGAGTGATTGATCCTTCAGTATTTCAAGGAGTGCATTGATCACGACAGATTGGAAGTAATCGTCGGAGGGTGCGGGACCATTATTCTGGTTGAGTGGTACTTGATTGACCGCAGTCACAGCGGTTTCGCTTGCTTCTCCCTCTGGTCTGATCTGTTCTAGTTGAAGATCCGAGGATATTATCACAAGATATGAAGACACACCTTCCGCCGGTAGGGATCCAGAGCTCCCATGATACCTAAGACTTTGACGACCTCGCGTCGTACGGCTTGGTTACTTTCTGTCCTAAGTATTCTCCCAAGTAACTCCAAAAGTTGCGGGTGGTCGGCCAGTGGAGAAATAACATATCCTGTGCTCGAACATACTTGACCAAGGGTGTGAAGGGCCGCGTCTCGCTTAATGAGCGAGGGATCTGCAAGTCGAGACATGATCACCTGCATCAGTTCAGAGACATGAGGCAAGGCCTCTTCTCCGCTGACGCAAGTGAGCTCTCCAAGGCACATCAGAACATTAGCTGCTACAGTTGGACTGACATCATTGGCTTTTTGAAGGAGGACTCGAAGCATAGGTAGGGCGTAAGGTTTGATGAGGCGTTGAGTAGCACTGACCAGGAGGGTCAAGAGACGAGTACAGTCTTCTCGATTACGGCTAGAAACACTTGGCTATAAGATAAAACCAGAAGAATTGTCACGACATACAGTACGGTTGAGTACTCAAGTTCAGTCAACAATTGTATGAGCGCCTTGCGCAGAGATGGCATAACATATGCTGGGTTGTGTTTTGCCAGACGACCAATCAAACCTACAGCAACCACACGGTTCTCAAAGTCTTCGTCATTTAATGCGATGAACAATGACCGGACATTCTCGGCCTGTGCGAGATGTCTATCGAATCTTTCATGAAGTGACGACAGGACTGTGTGTCTGATGGATGCATCTGAAATGGATATGAGTAATATTTCTATATTGGATGAGGAGTATGAGCACCAGGATCGGCAATGCCCACGACCAGAAGTTTGTCGAGGACATCGCTGATAACTTCAATGGCATGGCTGCTTGCTTGATAACAAATCGGATCCCGAACGAAGAGGCGACAGCATGTGAGGGCCGCAGAGCGACGGATCTCGGGGTGATCATCTTCAAGATATGGAAGAGCATTAGTGCGAACAAATTCATTGAGGACATGTCCTAGATGTTATGATGAGACCAATGAAGGAGATTAGGAGGATGCACACGTACCGCTGAAGTCAAATGAACCAAGCGTTTGCAATGCAAGAGTGATGAGCTCTGCACTTTTCTCGACCGTTGACACCTAAGAAAGGCTGAGGAAGGAGACAGGTAAACGAAAGGAAGAAATTCGACCTGTGTTGAATTCAGATCACGATTCATTGGAATCTCTGGGCGACCGAGAGACGGCGCCCCAAGAGGCTTGTACGGCTTATCACTCAGAATGTTCGAGAGCAAATCCAAGAGACGATCTAGACAATCATATTAATTGGCATTCTCAGGAACCTTCACGAAAAGATGACAACCTTGAATCGTCTTCAGAAGGGGTGGGATATATCGTGCGATTGCAGCCAAAGCTTGTCGTAAAGACTCACTAAGACCACATGCAAGCATGAGATCGAGTTGATCATGAAGTAGTTTCGTCAGGTTCGGGCCTACTGCTGCGGCAAGCATGCCAACACATTGGAACAAGGGCTCTTCTGAAGGGGCATTCTTTCTCCTGGGATGAGAAGATTTATGATGCAGAATAGAAGACCTTGAAGAAAACTAACCCTCGCCCTTGAAGTCCTTGCTTGATATGGGCCATAATTAAGTCCAAAAATGGCTTCATGTCGCTACCAACTGCTGTTGCAGTGTGTCCTATTGCAAGGAAAGCTGAAACAGAGTGAGTTCAAGAGTTTCAAGTTACAATGCTTGTGACACCAACCAAAAGTCCGCTCGTTCGGTTTCTCCACGGCTGTTAATAGGTGTCCCATAGCTTTATGGAGGAAATGCCCAGTGAAAGTCAACGTGTCGTAGGCGGCAAGGGAGGGAATCATCGTGATAACCATCTTCCGAACGAGTAAGTCTCGGTGCGACTTGAACCTAAGGATTTGTTCGGCCGTATCCAGAAATGTCTCGCGCATGAACTGAAAACTCATGAAGACGGGATAAAGGCTTTGGAGAGACGAAATTACCATCCCAGCATGCAGCAAAAGTTCACGATATGTAAGTAGCGAGCCATGAATTATCTCCGGCTGAGATTGTTTGAGGCCAGTTTGTGCATCCTGGAGGATCTTAAAAAGGTAGGGACTACGAGTTTGACGCTCCCTCTGCATCACGATCTCCAAGCACGCGGCGAGCAATTCGGCCGCTCCCTCCCGGACTATCAGACGTTGATCGCGTAACGGCACGAGAATATTGTCGAAGACAACGTTAATATGCGAATGGAAGTACGTCGGACTGTTGCGCGCTAGTTCTTTAAGAATCAATACACCAGCATATCGTGGTGACTCTTGCTTGTCGGGTTGCATCATCTCGATTGCGGCTGGTACCTCCTTATCCATGAACCTCTCTCCAAATGCTGCACCTCCAATTTCTGCAATCTGCCCAAGGGTTTTCGACGCTGCAAGCATGAGATTAACGTCATGGTTCGGTAAGAGATGTTTGACATAATTCCAAAATCGAAACAAGTTGCGTTTAGAGTCGATATTTTCTTCTGGATCGACGTCAAGTAATTGACCTAGCTAAAGGTGAGTCCCCACAGAAACCGAATGATTTGAATGCTCGAACTGATTGCCACGAGACCACCGAATGCTTCATGACTGTGTTGACTGTGGGTAAGCTCGAATAATCGACGATTGATGTTATCGTCCCAAAGCTTCCCAGCAGCATCGGAAGACATTTCTGCGACAGCTGCAGACAGCTAAGTAGCGATTAGACCGCGTTCAAATACAAGACCGATACGACTCACATAGCGTCGCAATTCCATAGCAGCAGCAGCTCTTTGATCTGCATTCTTGCTCTTCAGTTCTTGAAATATTTTGTCCGTTCCGGACACCTGCAGGTTAGCGGCCATGGTGCCCGTGGAATGTCGTCAGTGTGCGGCGCCGCGTGGCACAACTCGAAACTCAGATTTTTGACGCGCACTCGGGTAGGGTAACGTTCTCACGGTCAGCTCAACCAAGTTGAGTCTCACTCAAAAGATCACTCTGACTTCACAGCTTTACCAGCAGCTGGTGTCACCTCTGGTGAGATCATGTCCAGTTTAATAATTCGCAATGTGTGAAGAGGACCACAATTATACAATGTACATATCATCCATAAGTGCTTACTTTGCTCATTCCTCAACAATATCAACTATCTTTGTATGCAATTACTTCACCACGGAATTGGGAGCTGAACTCATCCGAATAACCATGGACATAGGAATGTGCAGATCTGCGCAGATGCGGGCAATGCAGATGCAATAAATAAATATTCCCACACCCAAAGTCCTTACCGGGTGATGCCGATGGTCCAAGGTTCTCGTGCCGAACAGACGGCAGAAAACACTTTGACCTGGTTTTTCTTTGCAATCTAAGTCCTGGCATTTTCTTGATTCTCGACAATGGCCCAGGACTCAGCTCTAGAATCTGGCAAGAACTACGGAATACCACCCAGAACACCAGCATCAGCAAGTCTATGGGCTCATCTACTCAGAAGGGACACTGCACGAGGACAGTCACCAAGTTTAGGACCTGTCTTGCCACCCATCACTCCTTTAGACAAGAACGGAACCTCTATGAGGATACTTCTCTATGATACCCAGGCTCACCTCGATCGATTCGCTGAGAAAGCTGATAAGCTATTCAGCAAAATAGACGAGACCAAACAAGAGATATCCATTGTTAATACCCTCTTTCGTCGAGAACACGATACCTTGACTGAGGAACTGGTTGATCTCGGTTCGTCCTCTTGTTTCGCTCAACTAGGATCTCTGTCTATGTGAATATATGCGTGTGCTCATACGTGTACCAGTGAATCGTAGTCAAACTCAAATCCAGAACTCTGTTGGCATTCCAGCACAAACTGAGCAACTAGGACGTCTTTCTAAGGACGTGACTGCGCATCTAGAAGCATTGGACAAACGATTAGACGCAATACATTCCGTATGCTCTCAATCGGGGTCATTTTTGTCACATCATTGACGTGGTCCTGCCAGTTCAACCAGACACATTCACAGATGCTACAGCTACAATCTCAGGCCATACAATCACTACAAGAGCAACACGGAACAATGCTTACTGCCCTCATACCTCTTCTACCCCTGCTTCAATCCATACCGCTTCATATTGAATCTGCTCGAAATAAGATAACTGACGTACTCAACAAGTCAGCGGGACCGCCTATCACTCAAAGCGAACCTCCTAATCAGAGCTGTGATGGCCCACCTCCCGACGGACAAAGACGCAGAAGCAAACGATCAAGTACTACTTTTGGCTCGGGGAATTTCTCGTCACCTTCAAACCGCAAGAAAGCACGGATCGATAATATCACTCCTTCTACAAAGGAAAATGAATTAATACCTGTCACGGCGGTCGTCAACAATGCTCACCGAGGGGGGTTCGGTTCCTCCCTCCGTGGCTCTGTGCTATCTACTTCGTCTTCACCCTCGAAACTTCTGCGGCAAGAAACCACGACTGTACACAGCCCTCGGTCCGGGCCAACATTGTATCACCAGAGACCATCTTCCAAGCAGGTCGATCATACCGCTCCTTCGTCTTCACCGCCCACTCATCCAAGTTCTGTTCCGCGTTCCAAACGACAGCCTCTTGTCCCATGCACAAATTCCATGTCCTTGAAAGCTGAGCTTCTTAAAAATGGCTCGCCGATCATGCAAGCTAACGATACGTCCCATCCTTCGCCTATGTCCATCTCGAGTGGTTTTGCGACTCCGTCTTCTGGATCGACGCGGCCCTCTGTACTTGCCTCTCGTGCTTTAACACGCCGCTTGTGGTTGACTACTCATAAATCAAGAGAAGAAATTCAGAGACAATCTTTCAAGCCTTCTTCCGCTTTATCTTCTTCTCCTGGCATGGCTCCTGCTAGAAACATCAATCTCAATGAACCAGTTGTGCCTCATGAAAAGAACAAGCCTGTCCTCATCGGGCCAGGATGTCATCCGACTCAATGTTTTCCAGGCCTTGATACAAACGTTTCTCGACCTCCTGCTCAAAAAGCCCTGCACGGAGTATTCACGGGCCAAACTTCAAATACCCCCGCACTACGGTCCCAAGGGCAAGCGAGTTTATTTGCACCTCTACCTCATCAAACTAGGAAACAAGTCTTAGAGCATATTACTGCGTCGTCCCCCATGCTTACGCCACAACAGGGCAAAATCAGAGAGCGACGATCTCCGCGCGTGAGTCCTTGTTTCCTTGTCAACTCTTGGCCTAACGCTATCATTCCTAGAAGGAAGGAAGGCGCTTCATTCCGCTGGATGATTCGGACGAGGAGGACGTGGATCTCGGGACATAATAGAAAGTAATGCTGAACATTGATGCAGGCTCAGAACCTTTCTCTCTCCGTACACATAACTGTAAAATTCCAGTGTGCACATTCATGTTTTAATAAACCATCAGTGCGGGATCTAAGCTAGACAGGCCCGTCAGCCTTCATGGCAAATGAAGGAAATAGACATATTACGGAGATGTATACTGATGGACAATAGGTTTGACTGAGTGGATGCCATCTTTTGGTCTGCACCAAGGCTACTTATGTAGTTATGTCATGGTACAATAGAATAATGAAGAGTGAAGACACTTACCACCTTAGTACCTGCCTAGCAACTAAGGCGGTTGACACATTGATGCGAATCAGAAACATGAATACACATGGCTATGAATGCCAACAGAAACAGGAAGCAGTCCTTAACACAGCAGAGATTTAAAGATGTTAAATTGACTGAGGAAGCTCTATGGAAGAAATGCATGCAAGAACATCGATATCAAATGCTCTGGATCTAAGCTCAATTCACCTTGATTACAATACAAGAATGATAATCTGAGTTCTTTTACTGACCAGCTTGTGACATTACTTCATGCCTGATTACATCAATTCTTCATGAATTGTCATTTGACAAGAATCCAAAGGAAACCCAAAAATGGTCTTAAAATTAAAATCCAAATATGGTAGCTGCAGGCAGAGGACCAAAACCCTTCTATTTTAAGCTACATGACCATATATCAACCAGGGCAATATGTGGTCTGTACAAAAAATGCAGTTCTAGTGATTTCAATGGTTACTTGGCTTTGTCATGGCCCGGTATCCCTTGTGGTCTGCCTCTGCAGCTATTCGCTCGGTGAGAATGTTTTCTGACGGTTAGAGTGAGGTTTAGCGAATCTCGGCTGCCAAGGCGGCCACTTTTTATTTTCTTTTTTTACAGCGGCGAGTCGGGGGCTATAAAAGGCTGTAGAGGAGCGAGGAGGGGATGGTGGTGGTGAATAGATGATGCGAGTAGCTGATAGTAAAAATAGAAAGGATCATGGACTCAACGACGTTTTCTGAGTGCCGCCAATTGAAGAGCCATCCTGACGCATGGGTTCTTGCAAACGTATGTTGTCCATGCTGACGATGACCAACGACCGAGAGCCTTGATAATATCTTCTGAAATCCCTAGAGACGCGTAGTATGTAGCGCCTCCTGCTCGCGCTGAGTGGCCCCCGAACGTTTTATCGACGAATGAGAATAATTTTGATTCGAGCCATGATCTTGTTGGCAGAGAACCGTCTTTTCGGATGAATAGTGCTCACCTAAGACCATGAGTCTTATCGTGTCTCTCGGCATATTCCTGCATAAGTGAAACTGGGTCTGCTATATCTTGGTGAGTAAATAGAATGTCTGTGCCATGAAAGAAAGGGTCGGCTTTGTGGTATGGGAGGTGATACCCGACGTAGCCTGGAGTAAACTTCAGTGATGATCTTTTGATGATTTTTCGCCAGTCTGGTGGCTCCTTCGTGGTCTTTCTAACCAGTTCGCCCGATCTGTGGCAAGCGTAAAAGCAACAAGACATCATTGTAGCAAATAGAAAATCGTCATAGTCCTTGGTGTATCGTGCCGTCTTTAAAAATTCTGCCAGATGATGTGGGCGTAGTGGCTGTTTCCTGCGAACTGGATCAGCACGAACTTTCTTAGCCCCTCTGATGGTTGCTTGAACTAAAGGGTGTGCTCTGTTATTGTCGAAGTCGGGATAAAAGTCATGGATAAAATGTTGAAGACCAGTAAGATATTTTGGACCTGATGCTATGAATCGTGACGTGTAAGCGATATATCGAGATAATGTCTGTGGTGTTGGGTCAAGGGGAAGATTGTGGTTAATACAAAATTTTACATAATCGCGCGCTCCTGTGGAATATCCACTTGCAGTTGATTTTTCGATGGCGTGAACTTGAAGATGGGAGGTGAGAGCGTCTAAGTCTCCCAACTTCATTGGGGGGCAAATCGCCGAGCTGTTATCTGACGATCCGCCCAACGCAGTTAAAAGCAACCTTTCCATCACACCAGCAAAAGATCTCGTGGAGGATCAAACTGGCGGACGTGGTCTGCAGGGAATTTTTGTTTATACTCCTCGAATAGAAGTCAAGAAAGTAGATTGGCCCTGATATTGTCTTTTCCTGAAATGTGACAAACTTTTAGATCAATACCAGTCTGCAATATTATACCTGCTACTGCTCAAACGACGGAGTTGTGGAGTGATTCTGCTGCTCCCAGGGTGTTGAATACAGCCACCAAATCTAGACTGTCTGTAAAGATGAGCAATCGCCTAGGTGGCTGAAGAAAAGAAGCAACGTGAAACACGGCCAAAAGGAGGGCTACAAGTTCTAAAAAGAAGATGTCAATCTTGAAGGGCGTATTGTTGGGCAAGATTTGATAAACAAATCCGTTACCAGCGTATACAAACGCCATGCCTAATTTTAAGCTAGCGTCCGTCCACATCACCATATCGGCTGCACTGTTGTTCCATCTCATTGTCTCCAGAAATCGAATCCCCATTGATTTGGGAATGATCTCGATCAACCAATT
>JAGGAU010008359.1:0-36452 GCA_017657275.1 Termitomyces sp. T108 | reverse complement strand
GGCACGAGTGCGTGTGAGCAAGATGAAGAGATGATGCAGGGGTTTAGGGTTAGGTTTACTAAAATTAACCACGAGGCTGAAGTATGGTAACGTGAACCCTGCGACCACGTGACACAATCAACCAAGGTCGCGTTTTTGTCCTCTGATCAGCCGTTGAACTTGTTGGCTACTTACCTCCTACCGCCACCCATGTCATCCTCATCGTCGTCCGCCCAAATTGGGCGCTATGGTACTATCTCTCTCATGAAACGCCAAGACCCTAGCACCCCTCTCACCGCGTTTGGGATCGACGCGCCAGAACTCACATTTGGACGCGATCCCAGTTGTGGGGTTCGCCTATACTACGCAGAAGTTGCGATTGTACATTCTAGGATTGTGTTTGATGAGGATAGGAAGGCCTTTATGTGTGTCCTCGGTGAGAGTGGTGTGTTAATCGATGGGTGTTTCGTGAAGGGAGGAGGGGAAATGGTACCACTGATGAATGGGTCTGAGTTTGAGATACGGGGGAAGAGGTTTCGCTTTTTGTATCCCCCAAAAGAAATAAGGGCCGCGTTGTATGCTTCACCCATTCGTAAGTAGCCTTTTGCCCAAGCTATAGAATATAATTCTTGATATACCACAGCGACACGCACTCCGCGTCTCTCACTGATCGCTAGTACACATGTATTCTCGCCTCGCCCATCTCCAGATCCCCGAGAAAACCTTCGCGTTCTCAAAAGTCCGCTCAAAAACACGTTCAAGGCTGAAAAGCGAGGCACCACGCCTCTTCGCACTCTCTTCGCCAATGCATCGTCAAAATACGAGTATAATTCACCCGTCAAACCTGGCCCTGGCCCTCCGCCTGCTGATGAGGATGAAGAGGAAGACAATATTGTACTCGTAGACGGGAATCATCCCCGCGTTGTCGAGGATGAAAAAGATCTCGTCATCCTCGAGGTTATTGATCGGCCTATTACTCCCTCCCTCGACGCTCAACACCAGATGTTCCTGCACGCACCACAACCTCGAGAAGCCCAGCAAGAACCTCCCAAAACGCCCGTGCGCAAGCGATCACAGAGTCTGCATCGCGCCGTGCTCATAAGGAGTGCGCAAAGAGCCGTGATGAAGGCCGAGAGGGATGAGAGGGAGAGGGAGGAAGAACAAATGGAGGAAATGGAAGTTTTGGACGCTGTTGCAGGTCTGGACGGGGAGGATAACGATGGGAAAGAAAGGAACGATGAGAGACACGAATACGAATGTGAACAAGGAGAGGAGGATACGCATATGGATGTGGATATGGATATCGACATGGAGGAGCCACTTGCTGGTTGTAGCGATGACGAACAAGATCACAAAAAGCAGGAACCGAAGCAAAAGCTGACGTGGCGCAAGAGTTTTGAACGCCTTTGGCCCTTCCGGAGCTCGAGTCCAGTTAAGGATGAGGAGGATGAGGAGGATCAATCAGACGACGATGAAAAGAACGAGAATGAGAACGATGTACGTTTCCTGCGGGATGTATTGACCAAGTGTATATATTCACGTTACTCTAGATTCCCGCGCACGCACGCACCTCTTCCTCTCCAACCAATGCTGATGAAGATGAGAATGAAGATCCTGCTCCATTGTTTGTACCACCCCAAACCCCCCACCACCCCCAACTCCAGCACCGAAATAGGACCTTTGGGCCTTTCATGACTCCACAACCCCGAATCGGCGTGTCGCGATCAGATCCTGCTATCCCGCGTACACACGAACAAGACGAAGTAGGAGTAGGAAAGGGGAGATTTTCGTTGGGGGGAGGAGAGGCACGAAGGATCGTAACAGAGTCTCAGGTATGGAAGGTTAAGGATATTGTTGTCCCACCTCCTTCGTCAGCTGTTGGAGATGGAGGTGGAATTACAAGCGCGTTCGCTTCGCCTGTGAGACCGGGAGTTTATGGCAGTCCGAGGAAAGTGATTGATGAAGATGAGCGCAAGGTTTGTGTCTGTGTTTGTTTTCGCTTCCTCTCTCTCTTTGCTTTCTACATTTTCTTCCCTTTTCCAAATGTCTTGAAAAAGACTGTATCGATGAGGCTCATCCCCTCTCTCGTAGGCAATCCAAGAGCGCCGCCGCAGCGCTCTACGCGAACCAAGCGGGCTTGGGTTTGTACCTGGTTTTTCGCCTATAAAAATGAAGGCTGTTACTCGGGTATTTTCCGGAAGTGTTGGTTCAGGTATAGGCCCAGATGCTAGGCCAATATCCCCATTGAAACCCTCTACAAAACCGACATTGCACAACCTACCAACCGAGGAAAAAGAGGATGAAGAAGATACGAGGAGGTTGTTGGAGAGGATGAGGGAGACGGTGGAGGGGATGAAGAGGAGACGGAGTGAGGTCCCTCAAGTTCCCAATACGCCGAGTCGGGAGACTGAGAAGGAGATTAGGAGAGGGAGGAGCCCAGTGAAGAAGGGGGAGGTGTTTTCGCTCCTTAGAACGGAGCAGACGGAGGAGGGACGCGAGAAGGAGGTAAGTTGGATGATCGTTTCGGCGGTTATTCGCTTATTCAAGTGGATAGGTGATGATTCCGAGAGAGGAGGTCAAAGAGGAAGCTCTGTCGTCGACGAAACCTGTTGGGGATGTAGAGGATGTGTGCACAGACGTTTATACGCCGATACCTAAGGATGAGGAACCCATGGGCGAGGTATGTTTCATGCTCCTTAAGTGGGCGTCTACTTATTTGAAGTATAGAAACCGCGTTTGAGATCGAAAGCGAAATCGCCTACAATAATCAATAATCAAGGACAAGTGCAGGGCATGTCCCTGGTACATAAACACGATGTAATTTTTTTTCGTTGATCTGGTAGTAACGATATCAACATTGATGTAGAAACCACGCTCAAGGTCGAAGGCCAGGTCGCCAGCGCCCGTTCGTATTCATGAAGCGGAGGCTGGATCCACGGAATCCGTTCGTGTGAGTATACCATTGAATTCTCTGTATGTAAATAATGCGTTTGTTAATGGTCTCGATGTAATTTAGAAGCCGCGATCAAAATCGAAAGCGAAGTCTCCTGCGTCTGTTCGCGTTCAGGAGGATAATAAAGATGATGCAGTTATGGAGGAAAGCCACTCCGGGACTGACGAGCAGACCGAACTAGTAGCAGAAGCTGTATGTCGCCTCACTCTATTTGTTCCTAAATCGTAATCTGTATAAAATCAGGAGAATTCAGCGTCGAAACCGCGCTCGAGATCAAAGTCGACAGTCAGAGCGCCCATGTCGAATAGGCGGACGAAATATGAATCCAAGCAATCGGTTGAAGAGACAACGGTGAGGAGTGATAAAGTAACCACTAATCTCGCTGTCGAACGAGAGACGCTGCAAGCTCCTATGAAGCGTGGGCGGAAGGCGACTACGACTATGGTGACCGCCACCGCCACCCCCCTTACGAGCTCGAGCCAAGATAAGACCGCGCCCACGAGAAGGGGACGCAAAGCTACAGCAGAGCTTGAGGATAAGGAAGCACCGAAAAGAGGGAGGAAGCTGGGTGTTACGACTGCTGCCACGGCCCTAAGTAAGGAGACGGATGCGCCGAGACGGAGTGTGCGGAAGACGCCTGCGTCCACTTCTACTTCCGTCGTGGAAATTGAGGAGCCTGTGAAGAGAAAACGTACTCCCCGTGCTGGATCAGTCGTTCCGATCTCTAAACCTACTTCAAAAACTGTGGGAGTAATCAATGGAGATGATGGGAAGGTGCTAGTGAAAGGACGCAAGAGGGCGGGCACAATCAAGAAAGAAGATGATGCAGAACGTGTGAGTGGAGAGTGTGTGGATGTTTCCACGACTACTACAACGATCAACAACGCGATGGGTACGAAAACTCGAACGCCCGCTGTTGGTACAAGAATGGGGAAGACGCCCGCCAGTGTACCGCTTTTACCAGCGCAGGATGTGAACAAAGAGAACGAAAATGGCAAGGAAGAAGGTGTGAAGGTGAGGATATCGAGGAAGGGTAGAGGAACAAAGGCGGAGAATTGTGAGATTGAGATAGAGCCAGGGGCGAAGGAGGCAGTGAAGGAGAGGGTCGGGAGGACTATGAGAGCGAGGACCAGGACTTAGGATTGCACTGATTATTGGTGTCAGTGAGTTCTTGATATATACCCTGTGAAGCCTGTGAAGCTGGATTCTGTATTTCTCATCCAAAGATTGACTGAGTAGGTTACCTCTGAGATATGTAGCTCGAACTATGTTTGTGAGTGTATGGATAGCTACACAATGCTAAGTCGAGGTTGCTAATCATCAAATACACATTCACTGAGGTCCATTCCATAAGTATCAATTGGGTCAAGCTTTGCTGAATATTCAGGGTTCGGCTAGCATGTGCCCTTGCCAGATTACACTGTGGGCCAAGTACTGTTTCATGCATTCTGGCGTTTTGCCAATAGTCTAGCTATCTCCTGCAGGACAAGGTCATGAAAAAGAAGGAATATTAGGAATGAGACTCCAGAATGACATTAGCAAAGTGGAACTGACTTGAGCCGATCAAGATCCTGAACTGCCTTACTTGTATTAATAGTCAGAACCAGGTGGTTCTCCAGCCTATGCAGTCCCCACAGGTGGGCTAGCCCTTCAACCTCAAAGAGTTAGCATGATATGCACTAGTATACGCCTGTCCAGGCCTTAACAACTCATACTTCAGCTTGACACTGCCTGCCAAATTCATTGGTGTATCCTACTCAGGTATTCATGAGTCCATGCACTCAGCACTGCATATGGAGGGAAGCCAGTCATTAGTCATCCCCTGTTAATGCCAGACATGGATCTATAGAGGCATACAATGAGAAGCAGCCAACAAGGCCATTCCAGCCCAACCAGAGCTCGAGCAGATTCAGTAACCTATGCTGTTAATGGCGCCACAAAGCCAGCCGTGTTGATGGAATGGATAGACGTCGATCGTGACATTTTATTAAATAAGTTTATAGCCTAAGCTTGACACGCTATCTGCGTAACTTGGCACATAGAGAGCTTCTCAGCATATCGGTAGACTGCTTAAGGTATCTACACACCTAAACCGTATTCACAGTCTTTCAAGCACACAGACTACACGCGACACGCGTAGGAAGTTACTAGATTGACTCCCAGATTACGTATGCTGATGCAAAACGCGCAAGTCCGAAGAATCAAGCCCCTACTTCGCCAAAATACTCCTCCATCAGCGCCTTTTTCCTAAGGCCAAGCAGCACTGTTTCCATCTCCTGTCTTGTCGGCATCTTAGGCGGAAGGAGGTTCTCGGTGACAAGGAAAGGTATGTATGATGCGGCGGCGGCGGCGTGGGCCTGTGCAGCGTCCATAACTGCAGGGGTCCCAACAGGCTTTGACTCCTCGGATTTTCTGGGTCGTTTCGATTCATCGTTCGGGGGAGCCATATCAACGTCACTTCCACCTTCGTCCCCATCGGCTGTTTTGTGTTTCGTTGGCGAACCTTGCATATCGAGTTGAGACGGTAGCAAAGTCGATTTATCTGGTCTCGGCATCTCTGGTGTTGGATCATCGTTGGAAAGACCTAGAGTTTCTCGGAGATTTGAATATGCCTCTTCCCAGTCTGCCATAACGAAGAAAAAAATGTCAGAAAACCGAAATGACTGAAACAATCACATGTACCCCGGTCCTCGGCTACACGCTCATATTGTAGGAGGGTTCCGTCATTCTCGTCGAGGTCACCGTAATAGGATGGACCCTGACTCATAAACTTCTTATAAAATGCAAAAGCTTGATTTTCTTCCTCTTCTTCTTTCTTTCGGCTTTGGAAAAGTTCACGAACACCCGGAAGATCCTTCGCTCGTCCAAAGTACCTAATAAGTTATGTTTCAGCACTCAGGTACACACGGATGATTGTAAGAACGAACTTGTAACCCTTGGTCCCCGGAACTTCCTTGCCATCGTCATCCAACATTGCGACATTCCGCCGGTAATTTGCACCTCCAAGGGCCACAATCTGATTTTCCCAATGGCGTTTCTCGCGAAGAAGCTTGTTGATCTCGTCATTCAAGTCTCGAACTTCATAGTCTGACAAGCCAGCTGTATGAGACGCGTCGTCAGAATGATATCCTTTCCTTCAGTTGACAATGCACACACTGTCTTGAATTTTAGACACCTTCCTACTGATCTCGCGTAGAATTTCGCCTCTCCACCTCTCACATTCTCTCAAACTCTTGCAGGCACTCGCCATTTTTGGTCGGCGGTCAGCCCGCGTCCCTAGACCGAGTTCAGCGGCTTGCGCCTCGCGGAAGCGATAAAGCATAGATTGTGCCTTCTCCTCATTACGGGCCTGTAGTAATCACAGAATTGAGCCGATATATAAGTAGTGAATATAATGCAATACTGACCATTGTAGCAAGTCAACCAGTACACTGGGTTTGTCGAGGCTTTTGGTAAACACAAACAAGTAATTCCCAATCTGATCTAATCTGATCGTTGAGCACTCAACGTTCAACGCTCGACGCTCGACGCTCAGCGCACTTCACATATCTTGTTGTAGTCAAGATGCCGTCTCAACTCTCTGAAATGGAGGAAGGTATAACTTCACAAATACTTTATCCATTACTATACTTGAATCTTGGTTACAGAGGAAGTTCATTTCTCCAATGTCATCACGACGTTCCGAAATTATGCACAATATTCGGTACGTCGGTGACTAAGTGTTTCCACTCAATCTAACCTATGAAGGCCAACTATAGCTGGCGGCTAACAATCGACGTCGCAAGGACATTTATCGTCTGCCTCTGGCAGACCAGCAGCTTTTGGAAGCAACTGGGTATAAGAAGAAGCTTGACCAGGTGGACGATGCGATTCTAGCAAATGCACAATTTCTCTCCTTAATAGCGGCAAATCCTGAAATATTTGGCCATGATGTGCAAGCCGAAGGGGAGGGAACTGATGAGGAAACGAAAAACAGCGGACAAGACAGAGAAGTGGTATCAGGATCAGGTACAGCCCAGTTCTTATGCCTGAATGTTCACCTTTTGAGTGTCTAATTACGGCGTAGCAACAGATGCAGGAAATTCTCACTCGCACGCCCATACGCACGCCCACACTCACAATCAGAATCACACCTTTCACGAACACGGACATCTACATGGTCGACGTCAAAAGTATAAACCTACCGATTTTGACATGGACAAACTCAGAAGCACGCTCAAGCAGTTTGTACGAGACTGGAGCGAAGAGGTGCATCACTTGTACTTGGCTAGTCTCAGCTTACACGCCGCACTCAACTCTGAAACTCGAATTAGGGCCGTAAAGAACGTGAAGCCTGCTATCAGCCAATGAAAGACGCCTTAGTCCAACACTTTTCACATGTCCCATTTGAGCAAAGGTTCGGCCTTATACAAGTACATGTGCCTTGTTATTTTGCTGACAATATAATCAAATTGGTAGAGGGGGTCTGCGAGTCCTGGTACCTGGGTCGGGACTAGGCCGCCTAGCACACGACGTTGCGAGTATGGGTAGGTTTCTCTTCCGAAATCCTGAACAAGAACCCTCTCTCTTATAGAAGGATGTCACCCAGGTTTCGCCTGCCAGGGCAACGAATTTTCTCACTACATGTTGCTCTCATCATTCCTCATTTTGAATCGGTGCGTGTCTTTATTCCACCGCCCGTCCTTTATGCGACGCATCAGCAAGAATATGCAACCTATATTCTTCCTTTTTTTTTCTAAGCACTCATGATTTGACAGGACCGACTCGATCAACAAGTACACAGTTTACCCATACGTCCACAGTTTTTCCAATGTCAACTCGCGGCAGACCATACTGCAACCTATATTGATTCCTGACGTTCTTCCCACCGCGTTGCCACCAGGATCTGATTTCTCTCTCGTCGCCGGTAAGTCCTATAGCGCTCCTTTTTCTCTGCGTTTCTTTATTTTTATCCTGTTTTATGTATGTTTTACGATCGATCTGTTTCTCAGGGGACTTCGAGGAGATCTACGGCGTTGAAACAGACCCCGACGAACCACAAGCCGGCGAGTGGAACGCGATTTTAACATGTTTCTTCATCGATACCGTCAGTACCCCATTGCTCGTCCCCTATTCTTTAAGCGCTCTAAACAAAAGAATGTGATTTTAAGGCCAAAAATATAGTCAATTACCTGCGCATCATTCACCGCATCCTCGCCCCTGGCGGCGTGTGGATCAACCTCGGTAAGGGCACTGTTCCTGTCATTTCAAGTTGATGTATAGTGATGTTGACGTTCGATCGTAGGTCCGTTATTATGGCATTGGGAAAACAACAATACGAACGACACCTCGATTGAGCTTGATATGGAAGAAGTGAAGGCGTTAGCAAGGAGCATTGGCTTCAAAATTTCTGTGTGTTTTCCCCCTCCTATCATTTCCAAATCAGAGATTGATCATTGCGACTTTGATCTTCCCTGTCTTACCTTAGAATGAGCGGACGATTGATACAACATACACGGCCAATTCGGAAGGAATGCTGAGTTATATCTATCACGCAGCATTTTGGACTGCAACGAAAATCTAGATGTTTGACTGATAAACCTTCAGATCTCAGTGCAATATTATAATGAAAAATCATTAGCTTGTCGACTCCTTTACATACATAGAAAGTATATCTGCGTGATAACCGGGATCATTTAACTTTCGATTATATTGCAACCGATAACATACATCTACTCGTGCTGGCATCGTCTTGAACCCCTTCTGAAAAGTCAGTTAGGTACATTCTTCTAGTCCAAAGTTCAAGTCGAAAATTCTTTCAGCCCACCTTTTGAGCATCATACCCTGGTCTCCCGATCTCGACCGCTCCGATCTTTTGCTTTCTCCCTCTCAATCATCCCTCTCTTCGCTCCCCTCAGCTCCTCGCTTTCACGGATTCCAAATCCCGACCGGAGATAACGCCCGAGCGCAGAATCGACTGGGTCGCAAACGTAAGTGCGGACAATGAAATAAAGTGAAACAAGTAGCATGCATGGATTCCAGTGGTGTCTTGGAGGTTTATTACGTGGAATATTCAAGTATGGAGCTCCCGAATAGCAAGAAATAATTTCGAATGGCTTTTGGGTATAAAGCGACAAAAAAATCGAGTCCTCTTTCCACACAAGTATCTCAGAATGCCTTCGCTCCGCAACGTCTTCCTCTTGGTCGCTTCTGTCCTTGTGACATTTTCCTTGGCTGCACCAGGTGCTTGCAGCTTGTCTACATATCTGGTTCTCAGTCCTAACTCATTGATTTTTTGTGGCAGCTCCGGATCTTCGGTATGGATGAAATACTCGTCAAAAAAACTGATCACACTGTTAATGCCTACTGTGATTGCTTCTAGTCAGCAAATCGAGGAGGCTGAGAGAAAATATAGTAAGTGTTTGCGAAAGCCTTCCAACGTAGTTCTTGAATTCTCTATTTTTTGTCTCAATCTTCCAGAAGAGGGACAAATGTAAGAATGACCTTTTGTCCGCAACTTGTTCAATGCTAATTATAATTCCTCTTGTAGGACGCCCGAGGAAGAATCTATCAAAGAAGCTTTTACAGCGGCGGAAGCGCAGCGGGAAGCGATGATACATGCCATTATTGAGGAAGTAGAAGCGGAAAATTTAGCGGAGAGTCGTCCGATCTTGATGGCTGCGTTGTCGCAGATGGGAGACTTCTTGAGGTGAGCGTCAAGACTACATCTTGTTTTTTTTTGTCTATGGATGCGCAGGAGTAGACTATATTGACGCAGTCCCTCAGTTCTAACCGTCAATGCATCAGCGACTTCAATTTATCTAATTCGGGAGCTAAATGATAAATTCTATTGTTTCCATATTATCTACCTGTATATCCCTACACAATACACGCATGCCAGAACTTATTGGGAGCCGGGCTATAATATCTGGCTTATTAACGGGTATAATGGGCGGCTGGAAGCATGGCCGAATCGAGGTCTAGAGAAGAGATATCTGACTCGGCGAAAAAGGGGAACACAAGCCTTTCTATCATGAAGGCTTATGAGCTCCTTTGTGTTCACCAGGTCGCTAAAAACGAGGGATACATGCCCTGCAAGTGATAGCCGTACAATACAACTTATCGTACGACTGGTGAGTAAGAATGAAGACAGCGGCGTTACCGTAGTGAGAAATCGTTCCCCAAGAACGGTGTACCCGAAGTGACGTTTTTGAGAGGGGGAGGATCATAAAATGAGAAGTACAACAGTGGCATTGGTAGTTGACCTTCACGTGAAGCATTTTCGAATGCACCAGTAAAGGGGCGTTATGTATATCTACTGGTAGTTGATACGGAACTTGGTAGTGGTTTATGCGCAAAAGCCAGCGCAGAACAGATAAGCCGGCGAGATAGATGAATCGGTTAGTTGACACGGATTACATCGAGACGGGCTGGGCATCTGCAACCGGAAGTTTTCTGACGAGTCCACAAGATTGTGGAAAAGAGCCATCGGCTGGGCCTGATGCATGATGGCCGACTCGAAGCCCCCGGGGATTTGGCGCTGGCCCTCAAAAGGAAAGTCGTTGTCCATATGTCAGAGTCCAGAGAGATGAGGCACCGAGGTCCAGATGAAGCTTGGAGAAGCACGTGGGACTTACATATCGATACTCGCCATGACTCGAACCGGAATGCAATCAGGAAGTCACATAAGTTCGCAGAATGATTCAGTGGGTAGATAATTGCTCGTCATCTCAGTGATTTGCAAGGTCGGTTACTAAGCCTCGGTCCCTCCAGGCCCCTCCGCGGTGAGCTGATTTGAGCTGGGCGGGCCGGGTCCACACGTACAGTGCCGACAACAACGCAGGATCCAGTGACCGAGTATTTTTGCTGAAGGAGAACTCCGATTAACTTCTAGGTCTTCTCGATTGACTAAACACCGGTGACATTGGCCAACATTCCTTTCGAATTGACCTATGGCAATTCTTAGATAGAGGCCTTCACATCTGGCCTTGTATATATGCCCATACACTCAAGTTTACGAATTCACTGGATAGGAATCGCGGGTGAGGGGAGAAACGAACCGAATTTTTGAACCGTAGTCGATGCGGCCAAACAGGTTTAGCCAAACTCAATTTCATGTCCGATTCGTAAGTGTTTAGAGTTCCCTTCTTTTACTCTGAGTAGACCATTGAATTCCGGGGAGTGGCGCGGGCACCGGCTCCTTCCCTTTTTCTTGTCCGCTGTTAGGGTGTATGAGGCCTCCGATGCGAATCTGGAACATATAACCGTTGACGTTCAACGTTGAACACTTCCATCAACAGATGCGCACGCGTGACGCCTCTCGAAGGAATTTTCTCGGGCGGTGTACATGGCGTCTGGCGTCAGAATGGACAGTAAGCTTTGAGTTTGCGTCAAAAAGGGTGGTACTACGGATCCATTCCTCCCTTCAATGATGAATGAATATACATGAATGTTCAATGACAGATAAAATTTCGACCTTATATATGACCAGGGGCCAACCCCGAAGGTCAACCAAACATGAGTAAATTCGCCTCGATCCGTTTTTGGAGAAACGTGATCGGGGAAAGCGACGTCGAGAACGAAGGCCACATCGACGGCGGCTGCACCACGACGACGAGCAGGACGATGCGCGTCAGACGGCGGCACCCTCTCGTGAGCTATGTCGCCCGGCACAGCGGCTACATCTTCTTCGCATGTGTCGTTTTGTTGTTCATGCGAGCTGGGTACCTTGCAGGCCAGCGTGACGGGCAAGGGGTTGGGGAGGAGACACATGGGGTGCTCGGGGAGCACCCGATAACGCGGCTGATGAACGAGGCAGAAGCCAAGTACCGGGAGAAACTGGCAGGGCAGAGCCGGACGCTGAAGGCAGCGGTGGGAGAGTACAGGAGGAGGTACGGGCGTGTGCCGCCGCGGGGGTTCGAGGAGTGGTGGGCATTTGCACAGGAGCATGGAGTGCTGCTTGTGGACGAATATGACGGACTCATGGCAGACTTGGCGCCGTTCTGGGAACTGGAGGGCGCCGAGGTGCGGCGGCGTGCTCAGCAGGTGCGCCTTTGTCTTTGCGCGCTTGCAGCTGGCTCATCTTGTGTCGTGGCCAGGTCAGCCAGCTACCGTCTATTGACGTCGTGCGCATCAAGAACGGCGCAGCGTCGACGCTGCGACTGAGCAACTTTGAAGACTCGGACGTCAGCGCACGCGCCAATGGCTTCCGCGACATGATCTCCACGTTTGCGTCCAAGGTATGTCTTCTTGGTCGCCGTAGCTCTCTGCTGACGCGCGCAGCTGCCCGACTTGGACTTTCCAATCAACGCCAAAGCAGAAGGACGCGTCCTTGTCCCCTGGGAACACCGCAAGTACCCCAACCTCACCCACCAGGACTCGTCAGGTACGCCACTCCCTCTCTAAATTATTTTTTACTGACCTTGACCCAGTGGGCATTGACAAAATGCTCGACGGGCCCTTCCGCCCAGACTGGGGCACAGACGGCACCGTCTGGGAAGCCTGGCGACGCACCTGCGCCCCTGTAGACCCCGCACGCCGCCTTTTCTCCTCCCTCCGCAACGTCTTTACCTCTGAGCACAAAAACTACCTCTCCTCTTCCCCCTCTGCCCCTGCCTTCCACTTTGCACCTACCACCGCCGCACAAACCCTCGACTTTTGTGTGTACCCTCACGAACACTATACCCAGGGTCACTTCTTCTCCGACTGGCGCACGCTCCCCGTGCTCTACCCCGTCTTCAGCCCTGCCCGCGCCCGTGGGTTCATGGACATCAGAATCCCGAGTCACTATTACTATGGCAGCACCGAAAGGTACACCTACGGCTGGGACCCCATCAACCTCGAGATTGGTGATGTCGATCGCATGGAGGTGCCCTGGGCGCAGAAGCAGGACAAGATCTTTTGGCGTGGCGCAACCACCGGCGGCGGGAGCCATCCCCCGGGCTTTGCGCCACAGTATCAGAGGCATCGGTGTGTTGATTCTCCGTCTTCTTTACTCCATCTCACCCCGTGTCTCCACAGTTTTCTCCGCATGGCATCCGACAACTCATCCACACCACACACAATCACTTTTGCCTCCCCTGCCCCTGGTTCTCCTGCACCGCACTACACCAGTGCGACCCTGCCCCTCTCCACGCTCAACGCTGCCATCATGGACGCCGCCTTCACCAAGGCCGTCTCGCCCGAGTCCTACCCGGGCGGGCTGGAGGCACTTACCGAATTCCACCGCTTCGGCGATGCCGTGCCCCTCGGGCGCCACTGGGCGTTCAAGTACCTCATGGACATGGACGGCATGGGCTACAGTGGCCGTTTCATGGCCTTTCTCGCTAGCGACAGCGTCCCGCTCAAGGCGACCGTGTACGAAGAGTACTTCAGCGACTGGATACAACCCTGGTGCGTCCTCTCTCCTTTTCTGTCTCCTGCAAGCCAGCGCTCGTAAGGCTCATGCGATGCAACAGGCTCCATTACATACCCCTCTCGCACACGTATAGCGAGATATACAATGTCTACGCGTACTTCTCTGGCCCGCCCCGTGTGGCGCTCGACGCCCTCCGCGCCTCGCGGTCCGCTGCCGCTTCCGCCAACGCCAATGCTTCTGACATTGGTGCACACGAGGACGAGGACAAGGACGAGGAAGCGTGGCGTTTCGCGGCGCAGGCCGAGGGTGATCGTAGACTGCGCAGGATCGCACGGGCGGGGAAGGAGTGGAAGAGGAAGGCGGGGAGGACGGTCGATATGAAGGGTGCGTTGTCTCTCTCTCTCTCTCTTTCACTTTGTTGGCTGACGAAGGAGGTATTTTTGGTAGTATATGTGTATAGACTCGCACTGGAGTGGGCAAGATTGTGTGCCGATGATAGAGAGGCGATGGGGTTTGAGCTTTGAGCTTGAAACTTTGCTTTGTTTTTGTTTCGTGGTTTTTGGTGTCGTCTCGCGCTCTCGCTCTCGCTCGTGTTTTGAAATTCGCTACTCCCACTGTCGCCATCGCCATCAGGTTATGGACCATAAGACGATGTCCCCCCTCCCCTTTTTGCTGCTTAGACCAAATGCCGCCACGCACCCTGACCAACGAACGTTTTTGGTCCCCTTTCACTCAAATGCCAGTAGTACCGCCCTACCTTACCCTCAACCTCGATACATACATACGTACAGCCATACACATATGTATAACCCACGCGCTTTGGACGTTTGTTTTGTAACATTATGATATTCTACCGGTACACCTCGTAGCCCTCGTTTACTACGTACCCCTAGCCCCTCGTGCCTGCACACTTGCAGAGAAAAGAAAAAAAGAAAAGACCCGTGTTTTTTTGCTAGGCTGTGGTTTATAGTTATTTCGTGTAATATATGATTAGCGTTGTTTTATTTTTATTTTTTTTTTTTGTCGTTGAGAGTTGGGCACCTCTAGAGTGTCTTTCATGAGACAGGGCTACAGCAGGGATGATTAGATGCAGTTGACGTGGTCCGGGAAGACTCAAGCAAGCCTTGGGGGGGTAAAAAAAGTGGCTGGTAATCGTTGCGACGAACAAGGCTACTGCTGACCAGGGGTTGTGTCGTTCTGGAGAAATCTAAAGCAAGGGCTGCATCGGATTTCTTAGATTACAGCCATTTTTTTTCATTCAAATAGTAAAATGATATAGCTCAGGCGAGAGACTCGAGATTTAACGGAATATTTTCCTTGTTGGGTACACGCGTTTCTCATTTCGTTGAGGTCACGTGGGTATGGTGGATTGATTAATCACGACTTCCGATCTTCACTAACGCTTCTTCTGGCGCTTCACTGTGATCTGTATGACCATGGTCTCTTGAAAGCCGAATCAATTGACGAGCAATCGATGCTTGACAGCCGTTTACCAGTGTGCTGGCTCCGAAATTCCCTGTCCCACCCCCTCTGTTTTGCTTGCAATGTACAGGCACATCTGATTTCTATTGCGCGCGCGCTAAGCACTGTATTCGGTTTCTCAGCGTCATATAGGCTCAGGAAGTCACAGAAGATGACTGCGCAGTCATGTCCGATGACCTCTTCCCAGGATATGCCCGGAGGAAGTAACCTGGTGTCCGAGATTGTCCAGGTAAGGTCAGGATGGCCGCGATCTTGTTCGCGAGGGGATTGTCCAGATATACAATCTACATGCTCAGGGCAATATTGTTCTCCTCGTTCATTAAGTACCTCACTGAACAAGGCCACATGGGCGGACGTGTATTCGTAGGAGTAGGACCTTTCTTGTCAGTGAAAACTTCGAATCATTCACAACGCTTCTTTTTGACAACTTCTACAGCTCCTGACTTGAAATACATAAATGGAGAAAGATGACCTCGAACATGAGGTTTGGGCGTCAAACCCATACTTGGATTCTAAATAAATTCTCTGAGAGGGACGCGGCACAATCCGCATTTCCTTCCAACTTTCCTCAGACGTCTTTTGAACAGATGGAAAATGCTTCAAGCTCTGGCCAAGGCCCGTCCGACCTACAACCTATTCGTTCGTCTGTTAGCACCGTCGATCATGACACTCTAGTCAGGATCTTCAGCTTTTTGGACACTCAACCACTGGGCGATGACGAAAGTAACTCTGGAGATCCGCCTATCCGTTTGCCCAGCCCGGATAGACCATATTATGGGTCACCAGAACCCTCTCCCAGCCAGCATATACCATTTGGTGGGTTACCAGAAGCAGGGCCACCACCCGTTCCCTTGATGTCGCAGAAATTCACTGCCCAATTATATCGTGCCTCCCTTGTATGTAAGGCATTCTTCCTTCCAGCAATGGATCTTTTATGGCGATCCATGGATTCTTTCGTACCTATTCTAAAATTGCTGCCCACAATGAATGAGATCGGTGGTGTTTTTGTGAGTTGTTTAATGGGCGCTTCCCAGTTCTGAACCTCTGCTGACGAAGACGAACCTGTCTATTCCTCTCAGATGCTCATAGGAGGTATGCAAGCAGAGCATGTCGAACGTTTTGCGATTTACGGCTCAAGAATCCGCAAGTTTACCTTGGCCGAAGGCGACCAACCTCGAATTGCACCATTTGCTTTACTCCACATCGCTTCAATCCTTCCAAATATCCCACATGTCGTATGTTCTTCGGCTCATGCATTGTCGTCATCAACGGCTTCTCTCCTTCTGACGAATGGTCTCAAACGATTTGAGCTGAAAAATGTCACCGACACCGCAGTAGATGTCATTAAACCTTTCTTATGTACCTTACAGGCGAGAGTTCCAGAGCTTGAACATTTGATTCTCCGTGTTTCTCTCGGCTCTGAAACACTCAGCGTCATCGCCAGTTACCAACATCTTCTCTCCCTGGACTTTGTAGGAAACATCGACATCGTGATTTTCTCCCAGATCGTCACCCTGCCAGAACTTCGCAAACTCATTCTGGATGTGGCCGACTCGGCGCCAGTCGAAACCCCACGTACAGCTACACTAATCAGCCTGAAGAGACTTGAGACGCTTCACATCACAGGATTCGGTGCCACCGTCGAATCCTTTATTCTCAGGCTCGAGGGTCGCTCCTTAGTTGATGTAGGCGTTACCGTCCAGTCAAAACCTTCGCCGGAAGCACGGGTGATTTCTGGCTCTGTTAGAGAGACGTCCTATCCTTGCCTCGGAAGATCCCTGTCTGCCTTGAGCACCCAGTGGCCAGCTTTACGTTCTCTCGGCGTCAATATAATGAGCAGGCCTTCTGGAGACGTTCCCGAAATTGTTCTGAATGCATTAAGGAGGTTTGAAAGCCTGGAAAACTTATATCTAGCCCTACCGCTGAGACCAACTGAACTTATGGACCTCGCAACCAGATTCTCAAACCTTATCACTCTTCGCGTTGAAGTCAGGGAGGACAGCCTACTTGATCTAGGTTTCTTGAATTCCATGGTGAACATGTCTCCACGCCTATTGTCATTGAACATTGAATTTGGTCTCTGCGGGATCTCTATTGACTCCGTGACCTCTTTCTCCCTCAATCCACATTTAAAAACTTTGATAATCAAAGCAAACCACGAGACCTCGGACTTCCTAACGGTCGTACGCGTAGGAGAATACTTGGACAAAGTTTTCCCAGGTCTACAACGCGTCGAAATAGAGCCCTGCCGCGGAGCCTTATTCTGGAAACAGGTCCGTGAAATAATTATGACGATTCAGCGCGTTCGAAGAAGAGTTGAGAGAGAGATGACGATTAAGGAAACTGCTAAGTAGTGTTCAGGATAGCAACGGTGTCAAGTTTTAGCTTATGTCAGAAGTTCTTATCCTCGTCTTTTGCACCAATCAAGCTCCTGTGTATCTGCTGATCGTGTTTGATACTTCTTTTCCCGGATCTCGAGGGCAACTGGAAATGCCGCCCTTCTGCTCAACTCTGAGTAGGTGAACTACCAGTTTGAGACGAGTTTATTCCTTACCACTGTACTGGCATTTACGATTTACTATCCTTGCATGGTATGAGATAAGCGATCGGAAAACTCGATAAGATTCGTTAATTTTTCGAAACACACACCCTGCTCACGGACCCTGCCTCTGTCTTGCCTCTGCCAATACTATCCCCATAATGCCTTTTCCTGGTGCCCAGTGACTATAGCGTAGGGAGGAGCAGGACAGGCAATACATGGATATGTAGGACAACTCGATAGCTGTAGATAGATATGGGGCAGTGCGGGACTATAGGCACAGCAATGGCAGAGGAGGGCAGCAATTTTCATTGCGTAGGCCATAGCAGAAGCGATTCAAAGCTGATGAAATTTACCAACGGCTGAGGAACGAAGCAAATACTGAAATACTGTGTTTCTCAGGCTTGCATCGAAAAACACTTGAACAAAGTAAAACAGAACTCAACTCCGTTCACACAGATTTAAAAGGTAACCAGGGCAAGAGGGGCCGAGGACTGAATAAAACAACTTACCAGGATAATGTCCCAATTGTGACTGGGTCCAATCGCAAGGAACACAATTACCAAGGTCACTTCATACAAATCAAGAATGCAGTGCAGACTTTTTGTCTGCTAGAATCAGTCAACCCCCTTTTGAACGCTAAATAAAGCACAGCAGAAGCGCCTGATCCATCCACAACGGGTCTGACATGAAGACTTTACACTTATTGTGCTGAGACCCCTTCCTGATGACTCTTGACTCCAATCATCATCTTCATAGAATATAGCCTCCAACTAGCGGAGATGGAACTAGTGGAACGCTCTTCAATGTGGTTGACGCTTGCGCATCATCGACCACCGAAGTCGACCCCCCCTCCTGTCACAATCATGTCGTTCAATTACGATGTCCTGGCAAAAATTTTCGAAGCCATCGAAGAGCCATCGACCTCCGGTTCTCTTTCATCCAAAAAACAGTTACTTAGGGTTGCCTTAACTTGCAGATCTTTCCGAGAGGCAGCACTTGATACCCTGTGGAGATCAATGCATACGGTCGTTCCTCTCTTACAACTTCTGCCGACAATCGAAAGAGTGAATGGTTTGTACGTAGGTCAACAGTAATAACGATAATACCTATAACCATCCCTCATCTCCAACTAGACGCTTTGCGGGGATATAAGCAACCATGATAAGGAACGGTTCAACTTTTATGCAAAGAAAATCAGGGTCTTATCATTGGATGGACAAGGTCAACAAGTAGACCCCTTTGTAATCACGGTTCTTCCAATCCTTCCTTGCCTCCAGAAATTTACCTGTTCATCTTTTGATCGACTGAATGCTCTGGATACTCTCCTTTTCCTCTCCTCGACACTTCTGGAAGTTGTTCTTTTCCCTGGCGGCTCTTCAACGGACAGGTATGGTTCGGATGCACAAAGTGAATTCAAGAGTATGGGTCGATTCATGTACGCTCTGCACAAGCGAGCGCCTCAGATCCAACGTCTTGCAGTTTGTCGTCGAACAGATTCCCGGCTCTGGGATTTCATTCCCCGTTTCCAGAGCCTGCATCTTCTGGAAATAAATGGAGCTATGGATTTTCTCACGTTTAGGAATATAGCTTCCTTGCCGGAGTTGCAACATCTTAAGGTGGACATGATTAATACACTCTCTCTGCCAAATTCTTTCAACATTGACGACGATATCTTGATCACATTTCTAAGCTTCATAGTCTCCAGCTGACCGGGGAGGGCTCCACAATTGCATCCTATCTACGGCGTATGCATGGGGGATATTTGTCTAATATCTCGATTACGATGACGACTACTATGGACACTGATTCTCGATCCCCTGGGCCTTGGGAGGCTGGTATAATAGCAATTGAGAAACAGTGGGCATCGACGTTACGCCACCTTCGTCTCGAGTCGAGCCAGAAAGGTCTCATTCAAACTAGTCCCCAGTTTTTCGTCAGTTTGTCTAAGATCGCCTTGGAACATCTTGTAATTGAAGGGCAAGTGGCGTTGAGCGAATGCCATAGTCTTGCATCTGCAGTTCGCCGTATCAAGACTGTCTGTATTTCCGGAGTCAATCAGTTGACTCAATCACATGGGGAAAGCGACAATTATAGCAGTCTTCCTGATTTTTTCACAAGTTTCGCCATGTATTGCCCTCGACTGGTTTCGTTATCTGTCCATTTCCATTTCGACGTAATTGACTCACCGTCTTCACCAAGTCGGTATCATCAAAATAAAATGAGAACTCTATCTATCTCAAGCAATGACATGCTCCAGGTCGATCATTTGCAGCATGCAATTGTTATCGCACGACATCTGGATTACCTTTTCCCTTCATTGACAGTCATACATACCAAGGATACATCAAGGAGCACAGCATTCTGGCGACATGTTCAAAAGCTCGTTCATGAATTCCAAAATGTAAGACAGAAAACACTGGAAGACAAAAGACTGCCAGACTTATCCTCTTCTACGAAACGGGGAAGAATTTGACACATGTGACATTTCACAGAGGTTATTTGATATGTCGCTGTCTTAAACTATATTTGAACTTCTTTCCCGTTTGAATTCACTTATTATCGGAAGTACGAGCTTGACAGAATTAAGGAAGGAAGTAGTTTGCACTTTAGTATCCTCTTGTGAACAGCGCACTTAATATGTAGTACGAGAATGCATCTAGCGGAAAGGCATGCATGTGCATGACAATGTTCGAAAGAGCATCACAACGAATAAGGCTAGCATTTGACAACAGGTTTCAGATATGTGTACGTGCATGCACAATGATGATCTATCTTATCTGCATGCACATTGACTGTCCGTGGGACCAGAATCTGCCCTTGTAAAGCAAGCCTTGCTTGCAGGCTTCTTCGAAGTCTTGTTGAACTCCATTCACCATTGCAACGCGAGTAAAATCAACGAAGTGCCTGGTCCGTCGTCGAAGGAAAACTGTTAAGTCGAAGGATAGGAAATAGTCGAGCCGGGCTTTTAGTGCAACGAATCAACCTGCGTTCAAGATGACTACCTGTTAAGTTCTTGTTTCATATCCCACTCCTGCGCAAGAGTCAGTGTTGTGATGTTCAGGAGAGACCGTTCCAAAACCGGAATAATCCCACGTAGCGTTAGACAAGAATTTGAAGCTACATGGAGGTACTTTATAACTGGATCATTTCGACTTTGGTTGTATAAAGAGGCTTCTATATGAGAAACTGAGGCGTTTCAGAAAATTGTACAAGACATTTATTGTCGTTACCCGACGTCAACCGTTGCATAATATCCTTCCCGTCACAGATGTTATCATAGCACTGCACAAATGTAGAGACCAAACTATCTCGTCTCCATCATTTGAGCCAGGTACCCGAAGGTTGAGCTGCGGGACTTACTTGAAGGTATCACCTATCTAGTCCAAGGTCTTCATGACCACTCTGTACGTGCAAATCGTGTGATGCGCATGTATTTTCAGGAAGAGACAGGAGATGACGAGCGTAACTGATTCAGATCTTCAGAGCTCCATAGCGGGACCGTGAACCATGTTCTACCAGTGTTATGGAATAGAGAACGTACTCTACATGTTTTGCTGTTCAATAGACGGCACTTAGGACAAGTTACCTTTCACAAGAACCATTGTTGGGAAGATGCTAGAAACAAAGACATAGTCAATCTGCCTCTGCTGTAAGACTGCTAGCGACCTCAAATGTTGCATCTGATTGTTTCTGTACCAAGCCCTCCAAAAGCTTAGCTTGTATGGTAATTCAATCGTCGTGGGCATTAAAACTCGTAGATCCTCACATTTTTGTGACACAGAACTCGGACCGGATGGAAAGTGATTGAAGATTATCTTCGTCTGTAGTGGAATTGATGGATTGGATTCCGAATCAAACTGACCGGGCTCGTCGGGTCTTGAGATATCACTAGTGACAACCATGGAGGCACCTTTACCTTTCTCGCCCCAATGCATCACAACATCAGCGTCCATCGTACACCTTGAATATGATCCCGAGAATCTTCCTCCGGTTCCTCCAGAGTCATGGACTCGTTTCGTCTGTATCAGTGATACACACGCTCGGTCGTTCCCAGTCCCAGACGGCGATGTACTACTGCATTCTGGAGATCTCACCAACCTTGGACTTCTAAGCGAGTTTCAGACGACAGTCGACTGGATATGTTCTCTTCCTCACAAAGTCAAGGTGTACGGACGGTCATATTGGTTTGCATTGTCTCGTTCATTTCATATTCAGTATTATCGCAGGCAATCATGACCTTACGCTTCACTCCGATTGGTACGATCGTGCGTATAATAAATTCCACAGGCAGTATGGAAAGCAGGTAAACCTGAATCCTATTCTGTCTGAGTGATTATTTGACGTGTGCTTCTAGGATCCAGCTCACATTCTGGAGCTTCTTACTGGAGAGAAGGCTCGCAAGGCTGGCCTTATTTACCTTCAAGATGCGTCGTATGACTTCAAAATTCGTCCAGAGGGGAGGACCTGGACTGTATATGGTTCACCGGTGCGGTTTCCGACTGAAACATACAAAAACGTTTTTCTTATAGCCGATGGAGTGGTCCCCATACTTCTTTGACTGGGCATTTAACTACAGACGTGAGGACGGACATGGTACAGCCCCTATTTTCGCTAATCGACTCAATCAATGCTGATCGTGCTGCGATGTTAGCGTTGGTTGCGGCGTTTCCTAAGACCGATATCCTGTCAATAATCGGACCCTGATTCTTGTTTTCTGGAATTTTGACTGATGTGTCTTTTCAAGGCTCACGCACGGCCCTCCATTCGGGATGCTTGATATGACTCGGGAAGAAACCTACGCCGGCTGTGAGGACCTCCGCATCCGTCTTCCTCACCTTCGGCCACGACTTCATGTATTTGGACACATTCATGAAGCCCGAGGTGCTTATGTGCATCCTTGGGGCTCAAACCCAGAGGCATCCCCTCTACCAATGATGCAAAACGATTTGTATATGGCTGACGATGATGTTGGGCCATTGCTACGTGGGAACGACAACAAGGGTGGGAACCACAACAACGACAATAAGGGCGGGGACGAAACAGTCTTTGTCAATGCGGCTAATTGGCCGGCGGGCCTTGGTGCGCGGCGAGGAACTCATAGGGTGCCTTTTGGGGGACCAGGGTTCCAAGCCACTGTCGTTGATCTACATGATTGATTGAACACGATCTCTTAATGGGTGGACCAACCGTATATAGTCGACCATTTGCCCACATTGAGACAGCTTTTCCTATTGTGCTACATAGAAGAAGGTACAAGTTCAATAGAAGAGTACATGTTGCAGTTAGTTTCAAAGTATGAATATCGAAGAGTTACCTATTTTGCTCTGCTGCAAGATCAGCCCACTTTCCAAGGTAAAAGATCGACGGAAGAGCCTCCCATGCCTCCTTTCTGCCGTTCCTATGCTGAAGCTTTGTATACTCGATACACCTAGGACAGATCTTTAGCGACTCCCATTCACCGAAGGGCTCCAGTGGGTGTGCGATAGCTCTGAGTTCTTCTGTGCGGCGCCACGACATGAGTCCCGGCAGACGCGACTGGCAGAGAATCTGGCATGCGGTGCTTCTGGTGAATTCGAAAAGAAATCTGTGTGTCAGAACCTTCTGCAGCTCCCACAATTTTTCTTTGCCTGCGAGACAGAGAGCTTTATCCTGCCAGGAGAGTACATTGTCATTGAGCAGGGCGTCGTTTGGTATACTTGTAGAAACATAGAACGCCCAGGGAAGAATCTCAGGGATATTAGCCTCGCGGGCGAGAGGGATAGCTCGGACAACGGAAGATGCGCTGTATGAGTACTTGGAAGATAGAAGGACGTCGCAGTCGCTCAAAGAGGAAGGGAAAAATCTTCTCAATATTGAAATGCATTTATTGCGCAAGACGACGATGTCGTACTTCGTGCTGATCCGGAGGATGCCTGAGATAAATTGAATGACTGCAGGGAGTTCTGCATCATGCGGGAGCTTATCGAAATATCTGTTTATTTTAAGAATGGTGAGGAGTTCCGTCTGAACGAATTGGACTGACAAGGGTTCATAAAGTGCTCTCAAAACGTCCGTAAAGTGATCGAGATCGTCAGCGAGGTGGACTACGGGAATATCGTCTATGTTTTCCATGTCGCTTTGAGGCTGCGGGACCACGAACAGGTCTGCAAAGACTTTGGAGTGTTTTCCGAGAATAGACTTATGGACGCAGAATGCCACGTCTTGGATGACGAGAACAATCGACCCATCGGAGAACCAGAACTCTTTATCTTTTCGAACATTCTTGTCGTCAAGAGTCGCCATGATTACAATGCCGAGAGGAGAGCGTGCTGAAGAGCCTGAAACGTTTCTGAATACATCAACTAGCTGTGGGAGTAACAGAAAACATAAAACAAACAGGTCTCATAACCCATATATGGCAATAAAGAGTCTGACTACAATAGGTAACCGAAAAGTAGGCTTAATTACACTGCAAAGGGATCCATTCGTATCATTATACTAAACTCAAACTCTCTCATCAATGCTTGATTCCCGCAATCGGCTTCGTCAACTCTAACAGAAGCTTTCGATACGACCCGCTGGTTTCTTTGTTGATGTGGTATTCAAGCGTCGTTCTTTGCTTCTTGAAATAAGCAGCTTTAATTCCTTCGAAACGGACTTGATCCCAATGGGCACGCACAACCCTTCGAGAACCGCAAATGACGACGGGATTACTGGTCAAGAAACGTAAGCGCTTACCGCCAGATGAGCTCGTGGTCCCGTGTCCCAAATCCCTTCATGGCGTCGTGGATGAGTTTCGCGTCGCGATAGATACTTGGGTGATCATGCTTGGGGCTTGCACCTTTGTAGATATGCAACAGTGCAGCTTCCATATGTCCTCGGCTGTTTGATAGTGATAAACTCGTCAAAGCTTCGCAGAAGCCTGGTAGAAGAATAAGACAAACAATTCTCCTCTGATGACCTTCGCGAATGACCGGTATTTTTGATATTTTCTTGGATACGCCTCAAATCTGGACAATGTTCAGCAATATGACGTGCTACGTAGACAAGTACATACATTGCTTTGAGATGTGCTGCATTTCGGTTGATGAGAATCTCGCAAAATACCATCTATATTATAGAAAGGCATTTTAATGGCGAAGGACCAGAAAATTAACAAATGTTTACCTCGTCAGTTCCGAATCGCTTTTCACCAGCATTGAAGAGAGCATCTACGTCACGTGAGACATGCGCATAATCAACAGGTGATGTATCAGGAGAGCGATCGGAACTGAGGGCCATGAGAAACACTGAGTCCAACGTGAGCGCTGTCGAAATGGACTGAATATGATGAGAACTGACTGCGTTTGGTCTTCATACTGAGGTCATTCTGAACATCTTGTACCAGATTACGTCTGGTGATATATTGATATGCATCCATGAGAAGGCGAATCTCAGACATCGGTCGCGCAAGTAATATTTCCGTAAGTATCTTCTCCTTCGTGCTAAAATGTCATTCAGGTAAGGCAAGACAGGCGAAAAACGGAGTGAAACACATACCCTATGCCTTGGAGTGCTTCACGCAACAACCAGACATCCCATCCCAAAGGGCCCATAGCAAGAGCACGAAGACACCAACTGTATAATTCAAAATCAAAGAGGAATTTGACATCACTAATAAGGGAGGTGGATTGACATACTTGAAGTTGAACGACGATTCCTTGTCCAGTACGTCGACAAGCTGCAAACCATAAGCCGCAATAAACCTGTTTGAGACAGCCTGCATCTTCATTGCTGACAGGGGCGCGAGAGTCGATATTACTGCAGAAGATGTTGAACGAACATGGAATCATGATAGCGGCGGGATGCGGCTTACAGACATCGTCATTAGTACCAAATCCTTTTGTCGCGTTCCTAATCTTCTCTGCATCTCCAGCTGGGTTATATCCAGGTACATTATGTTCGGCCGAAACGAAAATGTTCGGGACCTCCGTTCCCAGATACCATAAAGCTGGAGCGTGAGATGCTTGAAGCGCCCCAGGATATGTTGAGGCAACTAACGGTGGAGGCAGTTGTTGAGAATATGGAACAGGTGGCGCAGGATATCCTGGACGAGGCCCAGTAGGAGGTGGAGGATGATAGGATGTTTGGCCGGAAGGTGGCGGGTAAAACGGTTGCGGAGGTCCTTGTGGGGGGTGATAAGGTAGAGGTGTATATGATGGTTGATAAGCGCCCCCAATCGGTTGTCCTGGGATGGGAGGCGGACCGTATCCAGAGCTTGGCTGAACGCAAAGTTAACGAGACATGAAGTAATAACATTGACGAGGACGGACAGGTAAACTGAAGGGAGGACCGGAAGTCTAAAAGCGATAGATTTAGAAAACTATCGGCAAAGGGAATTTGCATCAGAACGAACAGTTAGGTATGAATGGGCTGGCTTGTTAAAACAATAAATACGTCAGATTTCGTCAGTCACAGAGATGAGCAAGCTGATAACTACATTTCCATTGTAATGCGGTTGTTGATAGTATGACATGGTTCTTTGAACAGCAGATAAGAAGCTGGTTCCCACAGGCTTCTGGTTTTATTGCAAGCGCCTCTGAGCGCAAATCACAATGGTTGAATCAGGAACGCCAAGTTTCAGTTACCCCCTAGATTATGTGACAGCGTGGCGGTGTTAGATTAAGATCCGAAAACTCCTCCATAATTGAGAGCCCTTCCCAGCCATCTAAGAGGTTTTTCCATCTATAGATCCAAGTTCTGAATTTTTCCTCGCTCTTGATAAAGAGAAGCAGTAGCAAGTGTTCGCAAGGCAGAAAGCGGAAGCTGCCCCCTTGAGAAGTCATGGAATTGACAAGCACGACGCACGTGACTATGTCACGCTAAGTTAAACGTGACTGGCATGGCGCGTCATTGCCCTTCGATAGCTGTTAAACAACTCTATACGTCTAAACTTTTACGGCACCAGATGTACACTCCGACATATCGAGCTCCTTGGCCTTGGAACGCGATCTACAGCTGCCGATCTTGTCTTCCACGCATCAATGTTCGCTCACATAGTGCGCCAAAAGGTATTTATTGCGACAGACTAGGTATATTCGTACCCAAAAAATTGAGGTACGATTGGATGCAGTCCCGCAAATACTGCCAATATCAAACCAGTGTCCATGGAGGGAAGCTTTACTTGTCAAGCACCTAACAATGCAGGACGTGAGAGGCGACTGGACAATGTCCGACCAGCCGTTTTGTACCTCTGCGGCGCGACAGTAGTCCCGTCCTATACATCCCCGAGTTCCATCTTTCCTGACTCCTTCAAATCACGACTCTGGAAATGTGCCTCGTACACCGTACACTTCTCTTAAAATCCCTATCCGTACAATGTATGCGTCTAGCTAATGCTTGGTCAGGTTCGGAGGTTGGATAGTTCCTGTTTCCGACATACGATGTCCTGGATCTTGTTTTCTTCGTGCCTCTGCTCTTCTCGAGTAGGGAATGCCCTGCAGTTTCTCTGATCGCTGCCGCCGGCCCTAATCCGTTCCAATAGCTCGCGCAGCAGCCAAACGCTCTCTGTGTACTTGACAAGAGCTTTCGGACCATCGTTCGCCGTATCTAGTGATACTGCTTCGCGAGCCAGATCAAGCGCGGAGAGAAGAAGACCTCGCATATTTGAGTCTGTTAAGGATTCAATAAGCGATGCCTTGGGAAGTCGACCATCGATGGAGTCCATTGTTACTCGGGGATTTCAATGGCCAGTTTATGAGGACCGACCGCTATCTGTCCCTGCCTGATGTCAAGACGCCTAGGTGAGCGGGATGGCATCGCTGGAACCGAAGTAGCATCGGGAAGCCTGAAATGCTGTGCAATTTGGATTACGAGTAATTTACTCTTCCATGCTTCTCCCAATGTTTGTGGGTGTTCTACCAGCAATTCCTTTGACAGAGGTACCGAATGAATGGATGGGATAGCCGGAAATACTTTATCCGGATTTGAGAGGCGCCATAGCTCACCATTCTTGGATAAAAACATTTATCAACTGGCACCTTGACCGCATTTAGGGGCTCGACCTAGGTGCATTTAATGGCAGAGACGAATCTCTAAAGGACAACTTGAACCCAAATCACACTCTTGTATTGCTGAATGCGGACTATTGAACGCTGATTTTGTTATAGCCTGAAAGGTCCCATGGACGGCTTCTGAACTAAGCAACCAAGCTTTCTTGGAAGGACAAACTGCCGTATCATGCGTTATATATAGACCTTCTATGAAAAACACTTTCAGCCTTGGACATCGTCAGGACTGAAAATTCCATCACACTCACCCAAACGCAGGGGACAATTCCAATAGCCCAACTGCACAGCCTGTATTTGCACAGCCTGAGGAATATATGTAAGGAACGCCCAAAAAATGCTGTACAGAATATTCGGGAGCCATCCGAAGTGCCGCTTTGCGGCATTTGCCGGCCATCAATGAAGGCAGGCTGTCGTTTTCGTTCAAGAGAGGACAGTACGTATACGTTTGGACTTCTAGCAAATATGTCCCAGGAACATACCGTTACTACGCGATACACTTGACGAACATGATGCTTGTCATGACCTTTTCAGATCTCGCGAACCATACTTTTCCTATAGCCAGGTATTTTTTTCTCTGTGATATCTTAGTTCGACCTCTACGTCCTGGGATAATGTAGTCCTTTTATGAACACAAACCAGCCTTATGAACATCAAGCCATGAAGTACGCCATACTTACTACGTGAGACCTCGGCCACTTTCCTCCAGGCCACGAGGGCCAGAATCACTTGGCAGTAAACTCCTTCAAGTGTCTCATTTGCCCTGAAGCGGAGGATATCTGTGGTCAGGCAGTCCGGTCTCAATCTCCGAGTGCATTGTGGCTTCAGCCTGCCTTTGGCTTCCTCCCGGATATCTTCCAATCATATCTTATCTTCCAGATCATTTACGAGGCCTCCTCGGACATGACTATTACGGAGAAATGGGTAACCCCCTTGTTTTTTGCTCCTGGGGTTGGTTCTATTTTTATTGTGACGCGTCCTTGTTGTTTCTTACAGAAACTCTCGCTTCTCATGAATCAGTCCACTAATTCCATCACTTCCTATAGCTATGAGGCACAATGCGTGATCGTCACAAACACAGGAGCCAAATTAAATTTTTTTTAAAAAAATGATACTGCAATATCTATCACCTATCATCACTAATCACCTGCACCTGCGACTCCATAAACTTCAACGGATGAGTCGTCGCCAAGGCCGTCAACTCCCTCGCCACTACACCAGAAATCAGCCCTGGGTGTGTAAACGCATACTTGATCGAGAACGGCCCACGTGCCACACGGGCCTTGACCATCTCCACAATGTGCTCTGGGAAGCAATTACAATAACTCAACTCGACGCTTGCCAGATTCGGACACAACAGTGCCCCGTCATCCCCCACCGCCTCTGTAAGATCCTTCAATGTGTCAACAACGACATACCGCCTCCCATACGGTGTAATTGCTGAGAGCGGCAGCGTCGCACGCACGACCAGGCTTTCGAGCGTCGCGCACGCAGGAGCGCGCAGGCACTTCATAAACTCCGTCCGCGTCGGGTACACATCCGCGAGGACGAGCCGCGTCAGCGCGCATTCCGAGTTCTCCAACAGCTTATACAGACCGAGGGGTTCGTTGCGGGAGAACTGGCCCTTGCGCGCGTTCACGCTGAGCCGCGTGAGGCTGGGCAGCGCGAGGGCCTTGAGCAACGGTCTGGGGTTGACGCAGGTGGTGATTGACAGGGATTCGAGAGAGTGCCGCAGGATCGCGTCGCTCCAGGATCCCCGCTCGTCGTTGGAGGGGGATGGGCCGAGGGTGACGGAAAAGGTGCGCACCGCAGGGGCGCGGGAGAGGATGTCGAAGCATGTAGCGATGCTTATTTGAGGCTCAACTTTGATGTGTGTGACGATGGAGGAGTTTGATGAGATCCTATCGAGGATTTTTTTGGAGAGAAAAGGCGAGAGTGATTGTTGTTGTTGAGGCTCTGAGGATGGCGGGGGCTGCTTCGACCTAGAGGCTTGTGTCTTTGATGCTGGAACTCTTGATTGTGTATGGGACGGCTTCGACCACGATGCCTTGTGTGTCTTTGGAGGAGGAGTTGGTGGTAGTTGTTGTGGCTCTGGGGCTGGTGTAGAGTGCTTCGGCCTCGATGCCTCATGTGTCTTTGGCCCAGAGGTACTTTCATCAACCTCTTCGACATACGCATACCTTTGGCGTTTCTTGTCTCTTGGTGTTTGGTCGTGTGGAATATTATCAGGGAGTTGTGCCATGGGAGCACTGCGCGCCGACACCTCTGGCCTGACGCTGGAGTCATGAGACAAAGGAAAGCCATCTTGGTTCAGTTCGTCTATGCCCTCTGGTATTATGAAATTGCAGTCCATGTAGTTCTCTTCGAACTCCGCGCTGTCATCCTCCTCGAAGACGTGGGTACGACGGGGAGGCAGAGCGTTCGTCTCTGCTGGCGTAGGAGGAAGATCTTCCCAATCAAGTCCATCGTCTAGTGTTTCTGTGTCTCCAGGCTCCGCGACGTTGCGCATGCGCCAAGATTCCCGCGGGTTCTGAGGCGCACATTGCATGTAGGTATAACCTGGGTCCTTGCGATCATGCTGCTGGTAGTGAGGGGGTACCGGTCTTTGAGAGGGTTGAGAGCAGGGGTCACGAGCGAAAGGAGGAGCCCAGCTTTCGAATTGTGGAATACGGCATTCGCAGGGGGGAGCCTGCATTGGAAACTGGGGAGCCTGCACTTGAAACTGGGGAGCCTGCGCTTGATAATAGGGAGCCTGCGCTTGAAACTGAGGAGCCTTCCCTTTGAACTGAGGAGCCTGCGCTCGGAATTGGGGGGCCTGCCCTTGAAACTGGGGAGCCTGTCCTTGAGACTGGGGAGTCTGCCCTTGAAAGGGAGGAGCACACGGATAAGACGCAGGAGGCTGTGCATAAAAGGGAGGAGCATCTGGTTGAAGATTTTGCACCCCAACGACGGGCGTGACAGTGCATAAAAGCGAGATGGGAAACGAAGTAGTATTAGGATGAGGATAGGCCATTATGTAGTTTGCTGAAAGATTAAAATGATGATAGTCGACCAGGATGGGGAGAAAAGATTTGGGTTAGAATAATCACTAGGGAAGGCTGACTAGAAGAAATTACGAGGAGACGCTCAATACCTCCTAGGTGCATTTTAAACAACATAAAAAACAATACGCCCTGCTTTGTCGCGTATAATAGAACGGTTGTTGTTCTTGACAAAAAAAGAATAATAACACATACATAGAACAAAAAAACAAGACGTTGAGGGCACGATGCCAGGGCAACTGATGGTTATACCAAAAACAGACAACGCGTAGGTCACGCTTGATACAAGTCTCTGGATGTGCAAGATGACGTAAATCCCTACCGTTGCAATTTGGCCACACTTGAGTGTAACATGTCAGTTTCCATCACGTGACGAGACCGTGGCGAATCTAATCTATCTTAGTATCTATCAAAAGAAGAGGAATTATTTGATCCAGGTCAAAATTTCATCCCGGGCCCAGCGGTTCTCCACCCCCAACGGGGCCAATCAAGAACACGTCAAAACTCGAGTCTTCGTGCTTCGTGGAGCTCACTGTTCCCCTGTGACTTCTTCATCATGATGTCCATCTCGTATATATAGCACACTATCAGCCCTTCTTGCAGTTTCGACTTCTTGATTGCGCCCTGCCCTCGCTTTCTCATTCTCGAAAAGCAAGCAAAGAAGGAGGAGGAAAAGAATCAAGCGAAGAAACAGATTCTGAATTTATCTGCTCGAAAAACTGCCATACCCATGAGCACCAGCACTCACCCATACAGCGGCTCTGCGGGGTACATCTACGCCCTGAACGACGTGCGTCATTTCATCGCTTTCCACTGGTGGTCCTCATGATCACCGTGTTCTGCACAGCGCACCAACGCCCTCGCCCCGACACACACCAATCCATACAAACATATGAAAAGCCTCGTCCCCGTACGCCTTCCCACGCTCGCACCCGTGCAACACTCACGCGACCCCACTGCAGATGTCCTCCCTCGTCTCACTCACATGTAGCTGGCCACCACCGTCGCCGTCGTCGCCCACGCGCTCAGTCCCCGCCTGTCCCCGCCGGAGCACCGAGGACCTCGCGTCCAGGCGAACCGGGCCGTTGGCTGTGCATGTAAGTCCGCTCCCTCCGCTGCCGACTCTGATTCTGAATCTTTCTCGTGTCCTCCCCTCGCCGCCAGAATCGGATAGGTACCACGCTGGTGAAAGTAAAGAGGCAGCTCGCGAGGATCGTCGTCGTCGTCTTTGCACGCCCACCCGTGTGAGAGATGAGAGATAGCGATAGTGTATCCTTGCAACCATGCGTCCCGCTATGTACCGTAACCTGTCAAAATAAAACAAAAACCAAGGACGCGCCCCCGGTGACAAGTGTCACGAGATTGCCTAGGATGATGTCAATGCGGACACGACTTTAAACATCAGACAAATCCCTCAGGTCGTCACCGCTTGTGAGACAACATTGATAACCAATGTCACTTGACGCTGGAGTGTACGCATAGCGCTACTGCTAACTTCTACTCCGAATCGTAAACTTCCTCATCCGTGCTCTGTCATGTTACGATTGCTTACTCTTGAAGTTGATCTCTTGTTCGTGATAGTGCGTTGGCATACACCATGGGCGCTATCAATCCATGAAGGCCTCAAATCACTCAATATCCTCAATAGTCAACGCTCACCAGCTTCGAACCAACAATGACTCAAGACAACCACGTACATAGTGAGTACATGCAACGTTGTGCCAATCAAAATCCATAGACTGTAAGCGCACTTCGCTACAGCTATTACTAGCGTCATGTACCGGACTATCTTTGATATCTCCCAACGACTAGTCGTCGATATGCACTCAATCGGGACCCTGCGGCATCGGGCTCCTTGAATCTACTGAGAAGTTTGAGACCACTGAACTCCATGAGCACTCCGACAGCTTGACTCACCGTGGTGGTTGTTCGAGCTCGATGATCATCGATCTATCGACGGAACACCTTGTTCGGCTCGGGGATCAATCTGTTTTGTTTTCTGTACGAGACGTTTGCAAGTGTCCCCGAAGACAGATATGATGCTTTCATACATCCTTCACAGAGCGGTCGAGATTCTATTCGGTCAAGTTTTTTTTCAATTACGAAGTTCAATTACGAAGCACGAAGACTTCTGAGAGACCGAAAAGGAAGAACGACCAAAGACGTACAATCCGACTAGCTTACTATACGTTCAGCGACTGCGGCAAAATTAAAAAAAAAAACCGCCAAGAATCCACACCATTCATCAACTGTATGCTTTATGCACATTGTCAGGTGTGGATCTCGCTAGACGACGTGCGATAGCGGATGGACAAAGGAGAAAGACTAAAAAGATGATCGCATGGAGGGACACAACGGTGTTGCAAAAATTTCTGATGCCGTTTTGTCTCAATTCATGTGCCGGCAGACGTGCCGCCTGGGCTACAATCCTGAGTCAACTCTGCTCGTACCATATAAAAGGAGGACAGAGTTTTGTGTTTTGAATCATTGCGAATTCATCGTTCCCAGATCCCATCAGCATGCATTTCAAGAGCCTCGTCGTCCTTGCCACTAGCCTTGCCACCTTTGCAAGTGCAATTCCTTTCGAGACACCTCTTGACTCAGTCACCAACACACTTTTGGAACCTGTCAACATAATTGTTAGCAGCCTTGCCAACAAACCTGTTGAGACTACCGTTGAAAACCCCACACCCCTCGATGTCCCTCGTCAAGAATGCACACGTAAAGAACGCGTAGTATGTATTCTATAATATTCAAGTCTCTCTGTGAACATGTTCCTAATCCATTGACACAGATAATTAGAGATTTGAAACGCCAGATTAGGAGTGTAAGTCTATTTCATATTTCCGTCTTTTTTTGTAGTATTCTGACTTTTACGTGTTTCAAGCTTGAGCAGGTAAGTATTGCTGCCATCCGTCAAAAGCTCAATGACATTAATAACAAACTGAATATCAAGAACTTGCATTCGCCCAACGAGTATCAGCCACGCGAACAATACCAAGCTGACCCTACAGCATGCAAGGAACTTCAGGACGTGGAAATCAAGTGGTATCATAGGACTGAACAGTTCAACATAGAAAATCAACGTTATCTTCCCCGTTACTGATAGCCTTGTGATTTCGACTGAATGCTCCAGCAATGTAATCCCACATATATCAGTATTCTCGTTGCTTTGAAGCACAACATGTGTTTTTCCCCTTTCTTTTTTGATTCTTTATCACAAACACGAGGTATTTGGTTCCTATTTTTCTCGGTACTATGTACAGGTAAATATGCCTACAAGGGCTAGTGAATTTCATAGCATACGAAAGGAGTGGCGAAGCTTTCAAGTGAGTCACCAGAACGAGGGGAATTATCTTTCCGTTTGTCTTCTGAGGACAATACAAAGGAAGATGTATCGTCTAGTACATATCTATCGCCATAATCCACGTCGTGGTGCATGTGGAAAGATTCCCCCAAAGATAGAACGCAGGAAGATACGTCGCTATCCATGATCGCGCCCAAGCACAAATGCGCGTGTACACTCTGCTATCGTTTTAAATCTAGCTGAACCAAACGACTTCCGTCTGATAAAAAATCCCAATTGGCTTCTTAAAGCGAGAACACACGAAAGGAACACACAACCTTCTGGACCTCGCGCGCTGCGCCGGGTGGGGGCAGATGCGTTGGAGGATGCTGAAGCCATTCCACTCAGGGGTGAGGAAGCGATGTAGACGGCGAGAGCATCATAGACGTGTTTCCATTCACTTCTCATGATTCAGTCTCACACTTCCTATACCCAGGTAGGTATTCGACAAGAGTTACACTGTGTAGTATTCATGAACCTGGCAGCTGAATCAAATTATTTTAAAACATAGTACTCTAATATCTATCTCCCGTCACAACTAATCACTTGTACCTGCGACTCTCTAAACTTTAGCGGATGACTCGTCGACAAGGCCGTCAACTCCTTTGCAACTGCATTGGAGAGCGGCCCTCGATATGCAAACGCATACTTGATCGAGAAAGGCCCACGTCCCACGCGGGCCTTGACCATCTCCACAATATGCTCTGCAAAGCAATTGCAATGGCTCAACTCCATGCTCGCCAGCTTCGGACACAACAGCGCCCCCTCATCCCCCACCGCCTTCGTGAGATCCTTCAATGTGTCACTAGTGACGTACCGCCTCGCATACGTCGTGATTGTCGAGAGCGGCAGCGTCGCGCGCACGACCAAGTTTTCGAGCGTTGTGCACGCGGGGGCGCGCAGGCACCGCATGAGCTCTGTCCGCGTCGGGTACACGTCGGCCAGGGTGAGCCGCGTCAGCGCGCATTCAGAGTTTACCAACAACCGATGCAGGCCCAGGGTTTCCTCACGGGAGAAGTGTCCCTCCCGTGCATTCACGCTGAGGCGCGTAAGGCCGGGCAGCGCGAGGGCCTTGAGCAGCGGCCTGGGGTTGACACTGGTGGTGATCGACAGGGACTCGAGAGAGTGCCGCAGGATCGTGTCGCTCCGATATCCCCGCTCGTCTTCAGAGGCAGATGGGCCGAGGGCGACAGAAAAGGCGCGCACTGCAGGGGCCCGGAGTAAGATACTGAAACAAGTGGCAATGCTTATTCGAGGTTCGATTTTGATGTCTGTGACGATGGACGAGTTTGACGAGATTCTATCGAGGATTTCCTTGGAGAGTAATGGCAAGGGTGGTTGTTGTTGTCTAGGCTCTGGGGCTGGCGGGTATCGCTTAGAACTAGAGGCCTCATGTGTCTTTGATGCTGGGGCTGTTGATTGCACATAAAACTGCTTCGACCATCGCGAGACAACTTTATCGGCCTCGTTAATCTGTACACGCTTTTGGCATTTCTTGCTTTTCGAGTCACATGCAACACTGTCATGGGGCTGCACGATGAGAGCCTTGCGCGACGACGGCTGTGGTCCGACACAAGGGTCACGAGGCAAAAGCGAACGACCCTTGTTTGGTTCATCTACACCAGCCCCTCGTATTTCCAAACTGTCGCCTACATGTACCCTCCGCAGGCTCTGTTCTGCATCATCCTCGTCAAAGACTTCTCGGAAACGCGAGATTGGCGGAGGCTCCCTCTCTATTGGCGTAGGCGGAAGACTCTTGTCCCGCCTAGACAACTCGTGATTGACTCTTGCGAGTTGAGAGTCACCAGGACCAAGGGCATCGTATTCCTGTTCGTCGCCCGAGGTAGATGCGTCGTCATGCATACGGAACGATTCCTCCAAGGGCAGAACAGAGGAAGATGAAGATGCGTCGTCACTGTCGCTATACACGTCGTGGTGCAGGGAGAAAGATCCCCCCGAGGACAGAACAGAGGAAGATGCATCGTCGGTATCCACGTCGTGGTGCATGTGGAAAGATTCCTCCGAGGACAGAACAGAGGAAGATACCTCGCTATCGGTATCATCCACGGCGTGGGGCATGCGGAAAGATTCCCCCGAGTTGTGAGGCACCCCACGAAACGACTGAGCGTCTGGAGTACGACGGCCGGTTTGTGAGCCATCGTCTTGCATGGAGGTATAAACTCGCTCGTTGTGATCATCATGAGGAGGGACCGGTCGATGGGAGTGAGAGCCGCGTACGAAAAGAGGGGGGCGGCTTTCACGTCTAGGAAGAGGCATTATCTCGTTCACTGTAATGAATGAGGAGGTTGAAAATAGGACGAGAGGGAAAAAGACCTTGGGACAGTGCTCGGATATAAAGTTTCGAGGAGAGGGGGTACTCAACTACCCCCCAGGTGCAATTTAAAACAACCATGAAAAAAAAAACAATACACCCTACTTTGTCGCGTTAGAACAGCCATAGTTGTTGTTCTTGACCAGACAAAGAATAATAACAACAAAAAAAAACCGAGAGGGTGTCAGGGCAACTGATGGTTATACCAAAAACGACGGCACGTAGACCACTCTTGAAAAGTCTCTGGATGCAAGATGACGTGAATTGGCGACCCCATGATGGTAGATCGATTCCTGCCTTTGCAATTGGCCACACTTGTATCAGGAATCGAAAGGGTTTCCAATGATCACGTGGCGAGCATTGGCAGCAGCAGTAAAAGCTACTTATCTGATCCCAGGAAGAAGACAGCGTTGTCT